>JANBSU010000025.1:0-131953 GCA_027578835.1 Coemansia sp. RSA 2050 | reverse complement strand
TTACGAGTCCATGATCATAATCTTGCGATTATGATTACAAGCGACTATGGCGGCGCTGTTTAAATATGGCGCTACGGAGCATTAGTGGTGCGAGATCTCTTCAGTTATTTTAACTCACATTTTTAAGATAATTATTATATATAGGGTTTAGTCTAAACCCGCATAGTACTATCTATCAATACCCCACATGTTGGTTTCATCACGTACAGATATCCACATGGCAATAGCAAGCAACTATAAAAGGTGTCATGCTGTTGCCAAACATGAATTGGAATCTTTAGCTTTCACTGATATGAATCTCAAACATAAATCTATTTACTAGTTTTATTCTTCCTTACAAGCTATAAATATGCAGTGTACAAAGTCAGCAGGCAAGCATTAGGTAGTGTTGCATTCTCATTACCACAGATTGTTCCGGCTCTGAAGAGTTTTATTTCCATTGCAAAGAGAGATACCTTGATTCCGAGGACATCCACACACATTGTTATATTGATAATGCCAAGCTTACAGCTTTGTGGAAACAACGTGTGCAAGTCTAAGAGCAGCATAAAGACACCTTTCATGTAGAAGCACAATACACTCTCCTTTAGCGCCTACCTGCACACACACTACTCATTCAGCCCAAGGGTAATAAACAAACTAGTAGTTGCGTTTGTTGCTTCATGGTGTGGCTACTATTCTATAGTAGTATTGCTGCCCCGTGGTTTAAGGATAGGCAGCATCCTTTGTTTTCTTAATGAGCCATTACACACTTGAGCTGGCAAAACACCCCCTTTTACCTCTTGTCTCCGGGTTGTTTAAATACTGCTGACGACTTGCCACTGCATAGAGATGCCAAGCAACCTTTGTTCTCTTTGGATGCTTGCTTGCTTTACTTGCGAACGGTCTATTAGAGCTGTGCATGCTACCATCTACTTTGCCGGAAACCAATTTTGCACTGACAACCCTGAGACCCCACCTTCTACATACTCAATTTATAGCATCATCTGCTCTAAACTTGCAAAGAGCCAACTATGCACTTGTATGTGCACCTTTACTAAACCAAACGCAAATGCACAACCGGAATTTAGTCGCAAAGGCAGCGGATTTGCTCACCTGTCAGCCAGTGAGGGGGAACATAAACCGGAATGAGGGTGATGCGATGTTAATACAAGTCCCTGCTTCAGATTTGCCATAGAGAAAGGTTTGGATCATCATCATCAGCTTGTTTGGGTGCTTGGCTGGTCAGATATTCCATGCGATTCTACTCTAATAGACTTGCTACTAGGTGTCATGACATGTCTCACGCAGTTCTCACTTTCCGCACTCTTGCCTTGCAGTAATCCCGGCAGGAGCAAAGACAATGCGGAGGCGAGGAGGTGCGTGACTCTCGGACTGTCCGACAATGAAAACAAATAAAGACCTGCACCACTTGTCTTTCTATTTTTCTTTCCGCTTTGTTCTTTTCCTCACTTTTTTCCACTATAAATACTCTTTCGTTTTTTAACCTGGGCTATTATGCTAAAGTTGTCGCGCTCGACAAAGGTGGGGCTTATGCTCTTCCTTAGTGCGACCATGTTTTTTGTCGAGTTGGTGGTGGGCATAGTCGCTGGGTCAATTACGCTAATTGCCGACTCGTTCCACATGCTCAATGACGTGCTGGGTATGGTCATTGCACTCTGGGCTATAAAGGTACGTCCATATACGCGTATTTCTCTGTTGGACTATGACTTGACGCTCAAAAGCACTAGCCCTGTGCCTGGTGGTGTAGGTGGCAAAGTCAGACAAGACGGTTCCTAGCAACACATATGGGTGGCAGCGGGCGGAAATACTGGGAGCGCTGACCAACGGTGTGCTCTTGTTGGGACTGTGCCTGACGATTTACATTGATGCAATCGAGCGGTTCATAAAGATCGAAGAGATTAAAAACCCAAAGCTGGTGATGATCGTTGGATGCATCGGGCTAACATTCAATCTCATGGGCCTCTTGTTGTTCCACGAGCATGGACACGCGCACGGCCACAGCCATGGGCATGGGCATAGCCATGGCCACGCGCACAGCCACGCAGCTGACGAAGAGTCTATTGTTGGCGAGGAAGAGGGTTTGATTGCCAGTAGCGGGATGGGTGCTGGTCAGGCGGCAACCTATGCTGCCATTGATGCACCGCCACCAGCGGGACTCAGCCCAGGTCCCATTCATTCTAGCGCTGCCGACAACCGGTCCATTATTGGCGTGCCGCATCCGGTGTATACGCAGCAGGCCATCATCATATCTGCTCGCCAGATGCAGGACGGCAGTACTAGCGATGATTCTGCTGCTGCTAGTGGCCAGTCGTCACCTCGGATTGTTTCGCAGGGAAGTTCGGTGCAGGCGGCAGCAGCAGCCAGAACCGTCACTGGCCACTCCGGAGCGCACAAGCATGCTCATGGTGGCGGTGCGTGCTCGCATCAGCACAAGAAGCGCAAGGCGGCTAAATCTGGAGATAGCAAGAAGGGCGGCGATGGATCGGGTGGGCACCTCAATATGCGTGGTGTGTGGCTGCACATATTTGGCGACTGTATCACCAACATTGCGGTTATTATCAGCGGTCTTGTCATCTGGAAGGCCGAGGGTTCTTGGCGCTTCTATTTTGACCCGGCTATTTCTCTGCTGATTAACACGCTGATTGTGTGCATTACCATCCCGCTTGTGAAAAGCGCGTCGTTCATTCTGCTCAATGGCGTGCCTAGTGGGGTCGACTTGGATCGCCTACGTCGCGACCTAAAGGCAATCCCTAACGTAACCAGTATCCATGACTTGCATGTGTGGCAGCTCTCGGATACTAAAAATGTCGCTTCGGTTCATGTACTGATTGACCGGCCATCGTCCCACCAGTGCATCCACAACAGCAACTCATCTAGTGCTGTCAACCTCTCTTCGGGCCGCCATCATGAAGCTCACGATGATCACGACCACGATCACGACCACGATCACGAGCATGAGCAAGTTGCAGCCAAATCGACAAAGTCTGCGCGCCTCATATCTCGCAATCAGCGCTCGGCCACGCTAGTCAGCTCAGCCACCGTTGACATGGATTGCTTGTATATGGATGTGGCAGCTGAGGTTAAGCGAGTGATGCACAGCTACGGTATCCACTCGACTACGATCCAGCCCGAATTTGTAGTCGGCCAGTCCGTCTCAGTGGCGACCATTAGAGCTCCGGCTTCTGCCAATGCCGTCATCACTGAGGGCGAGGCCTCTGAGCGCGAAGGCTCGATCTTTAGCCGCGTAGCGATTGTGCCTGAGAGCCTCGACTCCCGGGCAGGCGCCAACTCTGCTACAATCGGACCATGCTTGCTCTCATGCCGCGACAATGGGTGTCTGCCGAGCTCGTGCTGCCCAGGGGAGTCGCCAATAAAGGTGGTGCCAGGAAGCAATAGCAGCAGCCCTGATCAGCAATAGGTAGCTGTAAAGTTTGTGATTA
This sequence comes from Coemansia sp. RSA 2050, assembly GCA_027578835.1. Taxonomy (NCBI): domain Eukaryota; kingdom Fungi; phylum Kickxellomycota; class Kickxellomycetes; order Kickxellales; family Kickxellaceae; genus Coemansia; species Coemansia sp. RSA 2050. The sequence goes on along the minus strand of JANBSU010000025.1, from coordinate 128,510 downwards.
CCTTTTTCTATTAAACTGCTTCGCTAGTGTATGGGGAACAGACCTGACTCCATGTTCTTGTACTGTCTACTCGCTTGAGCTAACAGCACCTCTATACGCCGGGAATCAGACTCGGTTCGGTACCTGTCAAAGTCACCTCGAATCCACTCGCGCATCTCTCGTCGCGAGGGCTTATCGGGAATCTGCTTAGTCAGCCGCATGTACTTGCGGTACATCGATATGACTTGCCCGCGCTGAATAAACTGCTGGAGCGACAGCACTGGCTGGCCCTTGGTTCTTGTGCTATAGCGGGCCTGACTAATTGGCCAATGTCGCATCAACGGTGTCATGGGGGATGTGAGCTTTTAAAAGATATCCAGAAGCAATCAACCATTTTTCAAAAAGCCTGAGCTACAAAATTGCTGATTGTCCTTTTTGGCTGCATCAGAGCCCTGTATATGGGGCGCTATCGGGCTGTCACAACAAATACCCGGAAATTAAATGTTTTGTGCGAGAGGCCCACTACTTTTGTCACTACTTTCCATCAATTCATAATACCTCGTGTTTCACTTTCATTTCCAACGCTCATGTAAGCAAAGGCATTTTTTACAGGATTCCTCTGCTGACGTTGCAGCCCCATTTATGTTGCCTAACCACACCTGGCATACACTATTCTCCGCTTCTGTAGAACTAACACACGTATTTGGAAGGAGGGAGAAATTCTCAATTCACCAGCAGCTGATTCCTGCAATGCGGTTGCCCTTGCTAGTACTGGTAGCCGTAGCGGTGCTGTCGGTGCTGCTGCCCGTGTCCAAGCGCTATGTCAGCGATGGTTCGATTGTACGCGAGACGCTGGTGGCGCTACGAGTACCAGCAGCCATCTTACGCGTTGTGCTACATCCGGCGACTATCTCGCCCTTGGTGTATTACTTGCTGCTTCGCATCATACACTTTCTGCTGAGCATCCCAGTGCGACTATTCTTGTCTGGGTTTGGTCTGAATGTGCGCAGCTTTAGCGGCACGAGCTTTAGCGGCCTCTTGCTTACTGTTCGTATGCGCGATACTATGGAGACCATTATTCGCGTTGATGAGGTAGGATTTGATATCCGGACTATGCGTAGGTTTCGTGTACGGCTCCGCACTCTTTGGGCACATCTGCGTGGTTGGTTGCGGGCACGTCGTGGAGCTATGCCGGTCGAAGCGGCTGGTGGTAGTGCTCCTATGTCTCCACGCCACAGCTCTGATTCTCACCGGTCCGTGCCTGAGCCTGCTTGTAAAAGCGGAGACTCTACTACAACTAGCAATAGCAACGGCAGCAGCGTCCTGTCTAAAAGAATACAGCTGTACGCGCGCGGTGTGCATGTACAGCTGTTTGCCGTGTCTCCCAAAAAGCCAGAGATCAAGGGTGAGGAGTCTCTGTGGTTTGACGTCAATGCCAGCGACCGTGATGACCAAACTCCTGCCCCGGCCAATGGGGCTGCTGCTACTTCCGCCTCTACTACCAAGCCTCCGGCTGAGGGATTGGCGAGCGAGGAGCATGTGCTAGACAGCGAGGCTCAAGAGATCGCTGCTAAGCTTGCCAAGCGACTGTCGACTATTCTGCGCACATACGCATACTTTGCCTCGCTATTCGCGCACTGGGTCGACTTGTCTGTTACCGATGTCAGCCTAATGGTTGTACACAGCAGCGATATGGCGCGAGCAGGCCGAGGAATAACCCTGCACATATCCAGCTTGCTGATGTGGGCCGAGTCTGCGCGCGAGAGCCACGGGAGGGATGGAGTTGGTGCTGGCTGGATCCCCACCGACATCAAAAACTCGCTGCTTGGCATTGTCGACTGGCTGCTGCGCATACTCAAGCTTCGTCGCAACGATGATTTGCATACGGCGACAAGCGGCCGAACGCCATCAGTTGATCTGCCAAATAGCCGGATACCTAGTACGCGCAGTACACTCGATGGGCCTCGTCAGTCAAGGTCGTCGTCATTTGTGCCGAAGCGTGATCGCAGCCACAAGTACCTGTCTACGCTGGCTTTGGAGGTATGTGGCATTCGCCTGTTCCCAGGTATTGAAGGCGCACAGCAACACATGAATTCGCGCTGGGAGCTCGTCAAGATGCTTGTAGTTCAGGACATGATGCCTCCTAGAAACTCACATGACAGCGATAGGCCCCATCACCGTGGGCCGGTAGTCAACTGCCAGCGGTGCACTATTCGCAATGACGTTATTACCACGTTCTGGGGGCTGCCTAAGAAGGTCGACCAGAGCATTGAGCTAGGCCAGACTCATATACGAGCGGGCACGGTGGAGGCCTTGCTTGACGAGATAGCCATCATGTGTATTGCGCCGGCTGCCCGTACATCCGACATGTCGATCCATGGACTGCGAGCGCTTAACAGCCACTTGGCTTCTGTCTTGCGTCGGTACAACTCTGGCAGAGTGTCACCGGAAGGCGTTCAGTTGGACTCTGCACTAGCTGGCTCGCCACAAGAAGGATCGGCTGCTATGCCCGAGGCAGATAAGCAAGTGAACGCGGCTGAAGCGAAAGAGCAAGTCCATCGCATGCTCTTTCAGCTGCACGAGATCCTGAGCAGACTGCGCCTTGAGCACGTTGGCTTTGCGCTGCGAGTTGCCGATTTGGTCTTTGACTTGCCGCTGACTTGCAAGCCCGGGGCGTTGATCGTAAAGGCACCGGGCATGCTGCGCTGGCGCCAGCGAAACATTGAGGTCGAGGCTGGCTATATGTGGAATGCCATTAGCAGTGGGCCAGAGTCGACTGTCAGTGAAGTCCAGCTTAACACGGAAAAGGAAAGCGATAGCAGTGACGATGGCGCTAAGGGCGGTCTACATTACTCGTGGCCTGGCGGCGTGGATGACATGTTTGCTCGCGAGTTTGAGGGCCAGACTTCGAGGCGCTCCAAGGACTCGACAGCCTTTGTTAGGCTGGCGGCCGGTCACTGTCAGGCAACCGCGCTGCGCACGCCGTCGATGACTTCCGATCCACGTGCCGAAGAGCTACTGCCTGACTCGCCAGGGTTCCGAATGCGCTACTGTACGCTTTATGGCGAGATGTCTGCATTCCTATCAGAGGATCTGGCTCGGCGGCCTAGCCCTCAGCCGGTGTTTTCGCTCGACATTGGTCGTCCGGAGCTATCGCTTGATCTGTGTACTCAATTAGCCCTTGATGAGGCAAAGGCGTGGCTTGGCCAGGTCGAGTATCGGTTCCGTGCGATGCGCAAGATCCTAAAGAGCAATCAGCCCCTTACTGGAGGCTCAGCTAGCGCCAACGTTGATACTGCCACCAACCACCGTGTTTATGCCCTGGTCAGCTTGATGTTTTCGGACATCAAGGCGCATGTCACTGTCGAGAAGGCGATGTACGCAGTCCGGCCACTTGTGCCATTGGTCCCGCTTGACTCAAAGGGTGTCACGAGCGAAGAGCGTATTGTGCTGCGCATGAACCACCTCGAGTGTCACTTGCTTTGGAGTCTGGCAGAGTCTTGTAGCTGTGCGATGTTTTATAGCAATGGCAGCGACAGTGAGGCGGATAGCTTTGCTACTGGTCGCGAGACGATGGAGGATTCGCCCTCTGTTGGCCACAAGCCACGCTTGCGGTCTGATTGCGAGCCAGCCAGCGATGGGCTAACACCGTCGATCCAGTTCCGGCTTACGAGTAGTCCGATCACGGTGCAGTGGAGCTCGTCGGCTCCGCAAAGCGAGGGCGATGTGCCTGCAAAGACGCTGCTAAGGGCCAAGCATGGCGTCCGTGCTCGTGGAACAGTTGATTTGCGTATTGGTCCACTGGCTTTGCGTAGCTCTGCGCCTCGAATTAATGCCAACATTAACGCTGAAATCGGCGAAGTGTCAGGGCGATTGCGCGAATACGACTTCCGAAAGTGGCTGTCAATGCAGCCGCTGTGGCTTGTGACCCAGTTGCTTCACATGGCGAGTATGGACTACAACAGTGGTGGCAGTCGCCACAAATCGACTCATGAAGCAGCCTCCGTGAGCGACTCCTACACCTTACCTTCACTAGAGGCGAGGCGCAAGCAGTTGGCAGCAACATTGCACGTGGTGTTCGAGAGTATTTGTGTAACCATCATGGCCTGCGACAATGAGGAAGATGTGCGCAGCGGCATTGAGCATGGCACTCAGCTCTGCTTCCAGCATGGGCATGTCGATATTCGAGCCAATGGTGGTTCCTTGGAGGCGCCTCATCCGTTTGGGCTACGTACCGACGTCGGTCAGACAACGTTAAACATTGAATGCCAAAAGGCGACAATGTTTCTTGCCTCGGCTGTCCCTGCTCTGTCGGCACGAAAAGACATTCGACAGTCCAGAGATCCGCTGCCAGCAGGCTTTGTTCTGAGCGATCTCGATGGGTTCTTGCCTGATGCGGTACAGGTGCACACTGTGCTTGACAGCCCGCAGTTTAATTTCAGCCGGCAAAGGCTGGAACCGTTCCGCTCGCGGCTGATCTTTGATCTAAAGACTACAAGACTGGCTGGTGTTACATCTGTTAGCTCCGTCTACCGCTGGTCCGTGTTTATGCGGCATATTCAGTATTGGCTGCGTCGTAAGCGGCTGGCACGTCGAATGGCTACGCAGATGGAAGAGCCCTCGCCACCTGACGACTTGATTGTGAGCATCAACAGCGAGATGCTTGATCTGCGAGGTAGCTTGGTGTCGCCCTTGTTTTTCAACCTCGACAAGGGGCTGGCCAAGTGCTTCCAGGCAGCCAAGGTCGAGCGCGAGACCACACCAACGCCGAGCCCCGAGATGAAGCTCAAGATGCCGCATGTCCAGTTTACAATTGAGCGGACAAAGCTCGGAACAGACAACGACATGAAAATCCTGCTCAGCGGACCGATTGCCACTCTGTACGGCTCGTCAACTCCCAAGGGCCAGGTGGCTCCTTGTTGCTCGCAGCCACTCATGTCGCTGAAGGAATGCAAGCTTACATTTTGCTTGCCGCGCAAGGCCAAGCGCGAGCAAATGGGTGCCGAGCAGGGTGTCCGTTGCAACAACTCCTACAACAGGATCGACGTCGTGTTTGAGCGTGGCGCCATGGCTTTTGGCCATCAGTACAACATGGCTGAAACTATCGACGGCTTTATGCTCTTGCAAAAGGGGTGTAAGCGTATTGCTCGCAAGTCGACTAGCACTTGTCACCCGCCGCTGCCTTTCCTCGAGGCAGCTCTTGATAAGCGGCCTACTAGCAAAATGGTGATAGCTGCCTTGGGCAACCCTCGCACATTTTTGCCTCCGCCGTTGCGTTCTCTAAGCAGCGTCAAGCCGCCTCCACTACCGACACTGGTTGAGCCCGAGGATATCCCTACTATCGACTTCCATGGGCCTGAGTTTAGTATGATGGTGCACGACGACCCATTCGAAACGGCTCTGTCGCGGATCTATCAGGTTGGGTTGCACGAGCAGCGAGAGCGGCTCAGTCGCTTGGAGTCATTTGAGACCAAGGCACAAGAGATCCGCGAAAAGCGCGAGCAAGAATTTGTACAGCAAAACCTCGCGTCCAGAAAGAGCAATCGCCACTTTGCGAATAAAGGCAAGCAGGCAGCTAGCACGGCGGGCCAACCTCTTCGATGGAGCAGCAAGGCACCCAGGAGTGGTCGAACAATGCGGGGCGCTAGTACGTTCAGCAGCGGCGACCGACCTCCTGTATCTGGACTGTTGGCACCCCAGAAGCAAGGACTTGGCTCCGCACGCACATTTACATCTGGGTCAGCCCAGTCACGTGCTACTCCACACGTCACTGCCAGTACCTTGGGAGCCTCCCTGAGCAACATCCATGGCAGTAGAATGCGGGGCGGAGCTTCTGCCAGTTTACAGGATGTAACCACCAGCGAAATGATAGCAAAGGAGCGCTCTCGAGCTCGTACTAACAGTGCTGCTGCCGATGCGCCGACCAGGCCGTTTCCGCCTCCCCCAAGCGACCCTGGTGTCACTCTTGAGGAGGCAGACATGCCGTGTACAAGTGACTGCGAAGGCGATGACTCCGACTACGATGACGTAGAAGACCCGCTTCCTGCCTCCACCTTGCACCAGCGTATGGTCGACGCTGTCAGTGCTGAGATCGATGCCGCTCACATGCGGCTGATGGCCGTGGAGGCGCGCGAGTGGGTCAAGGCTATCCGCCAAAAGATGATGCCGCCGCAAACCCAGTGCAACCACGAGAACAGCAGCGATGACATGCAATTTGAGGAGATATTCGCCATGCCAACGCATGTTGAGAGCTCCAGCCGCTCTCCACCGGGCGAATCACAACCACGCCATGCTGGCCCTCCGTACAGCTTTGTGCCTGGCTCCTGGACCCATCCTCCCGCGCCTCTGGGGCGGCTAGTGATGTCGCCGGTATGGATGTCATTCGACACGCCACTCTCGCTGTTGGAATTTAGCCAAGTCGAGAACTACTTGCGGTTCCTAGACCCAGCGACACCACGCAGCCTCAAGTGGTCGACACTGGTACCTACGCGCACGCGCATCAAGTGTGGAGACATTCGCATGCAGCTGCGCGACTTCCCCTTTCCCATGTTCCGCGTACCAGACCCTTACAGGCCAGAGACATCTCAGTCGCCACCACACGGGGGAGACAGCTACGATAACTTCTACGGCGGGGTGGAAATTAGCTGTAGCTTGATTATTGCCGAGAGAGCTGCGCACGAGCGGTCTTTGCGGTCCGTGTATATCCCCGTCGGGCCACGCTCAAAAGAGTCGGGCATTGATCTGCCCGATGTGGGCTGGTATATTGCAAAGTCTCTGCAGTTCCCGCGCATCTTTGCGGCACTATCCATTATGATGTACTCGGCGCCCTCTGACAACCCCTATGCGGACGTGCGCTCGTTCCAGCAAAAATATCTTCAATCTCGGCTGCCGCAATTGCCTATCATGTCAACCTGGGGTGCTAGCTATCAGCCAGTCATTTCTGCCCTCATGCAGCGCATGGAGTCGGCTACTTCAAAGAGCGCCGATGTCAGTCCTACATTGCCGTGGTGGGACAAGCTGCGCTCGCGAATGCACATCAAATGGCGCATGGCTGTCATCGACGCTCCACCCCTGGACAAGCCTGTGCGAAACAGAACTGATAGCCTCGGCGATAGCTACTTGGAGATGAACTCTGTTGTTGATTCACAGGCTGATCCTCCTCTGCTGCCTCATAAGGGCGGATGCCCGGACGGCGGCAATGGTGGCAGTGCTGACCCAAGTAGCGAGAAGGGCCAAATGTTCTTTTTGGCTCTTGACGGCCGCGACCCGTACCAAGTGACACAAAAGCCTGGCGGGTACTTGTTTACCATGCGTGGCGGTGTGCGCATCTGCATCAACGAGGGCATCCCCGGTGCAGACCTCTGGGACAAGCTTTCTGGCCACGGAATCTACTCGGTTCCTACGGAAGAAGGCTCGCCGCCGTCGGCAACTCTGGGCGAATTTCTGAGTCTGCGATGCGAAGAGTTCTTGATGGGGGTGCCAATTATTGTCGATAGAAAGTCGGCCATCATGAAGTCGATGGACTCGAGGCACGACGTTGCTGGCGGTGACCCTTCTAGCATCAACGTCACTCCGAGTACTGAGGATATTGATATTGAGGCAATGCCGCACCAAATTCCGGGCGGGTTGGCTGGGACTAGTGCGACGAACGGTCCGCAGGCATGGAAACGCTCCTATGCCGACCTGCTGCACAGTATTGTCAGCGACAACAGTGCGCGCTATACCTTTATTACGCACAGCGTCGACCGGCTATACTACAAGGTGCTGCTGCACTTGTCTGGTGGAGTGCGACTTGGCATTGGTCTCTCATCATATATCCCGCCCGATCCATTTGGGTATCGTCACAACCATTGGGATGTCCAGCCAATAGCTCCCGAAAGCGCGGTTGCCGCTGCAGTGGGTGGAATCACTGACGCGTACGTCGGCTATCGCGGCAGCAAGCTGCACACCAGTGTCAGTTTGCTGTGTCCATTTACCGAGGCCTTACCGCAAAAGCCGTTCTCGGAGCTGTACTTGACGAGGGCTGGAGTGACCGACTTGGCAGATGGTAATGCCAAATTGCGTGAGAACGAAGTTCGGCACGCTGTGCCTCGTCTTCGCTTGTCTGGCCCCAGTATTGCTGTCAAGCCCTTTAAGCAGTGGAGTGTTTACGACATTGACGCGCTTGTATCGCCTATGCACTCGCTGTTTCCTGTTGCGCGCCGCTCAATGTCAGATGCCAGAGGCGCGAGTGGCATTGCGCCATCGGCACAGGATCTGTTTTTCATGCCATTTCCATATCTCGCCGCCGAAGCGCAGAGCCCCGAGAGTACGCCGACAGCCTTTATGGCAAACAACCTGCCGCCGCATGCGACTGAGCGGTCGGGAGGTACTAGGCCGCAGTGTCGTATTAGTGCATCGGCAGCAGCGGTCGAGGGTATCCAATCATATCTTCCGCTCTATGTATCGCGAATGATGCTGCCAGTACGCAAGGGCACCATGTATCCACTGGCAGAGACGTCAGATAACAAACTTGGCAAGTGCTTGCGAAGCATGCGGTTGGTCCTGGACTTGAAGAATGTCGAATTAGCATATTCGCAGCGCAGCTTTGAGATCAAGGAGCTTGAGTCTCGCGAGCTCAGCATCTTGGGATTCGAAGGCAGTACTCCAGCTTCCAGCGACAGGGGGTTGTCACCTACACCTTCGGATACGAATCTCGGGCAGAGCATCTCGGGAGCAAAGGCGGAGGGATTTGTGAGGGAGCTCAAAGCGCGGGTCGAGTCTTTTTCGTTTAACCTGTTGCTTGAGCAGACGTCAGTCAAGCTAAAGGTGGGCACTGGAGACATGGGCAGTCCCGAGCTTGTCGCCAAGGATGCGTCTAGCTCTACGCACCACCCGTCCCCTGGCAATAGTCGCTCTTCAGCCAAGGGCGATCGTGCTCGTACTGACTTTGCTGACCAACCATACTCACGCAAATCAAAGAGGACGACCGATAGTCCGCGGACCAGTGGCAGTGCGGCTGCCCATACTGTCAAGGCCAAGGTCAAGGCTGGAGCCAAGGCAGAGTCAAAGGCTCTGCGCTGGGGCGTGGGCGATGCCAGCACAGAAATCGACTACCTGGACGTGCGCCTGACTCAGATGTCGTTCGTTATGCCATTGTTTATGAATTCGCTAACCTCTGACGTGCTTGGCAAGAGCCGCCGTCTTAATGGCCTCCGGTTTGCGGACGGATCGCTTAGCGGGCTTTCAGACTTTGAAAAGACTTGGATCTCTTGTGCCAGCATCCGCGACCTAAAGGAGCTGGACATTAGTGAGGCCATATTCAGCAACCCCCGCGTTGTGTGTGTGTTGTGGTCGCCGCGAATGGTGTATTTTACGCAGCGGCCAGAGTGGACGCAGTTGGACGAGCAAGTAGAGGGCCTCATGGACGTTGGGTCTGGTTCGCCAAAGAAAGCTACCGAGGTCGCACCTGGTACTCAGTCCATACCAAGCTTGAGCTTAGGAGCCGAGGTCTTGGGTGCAAGCTTGGCGCCGGCCATGCCGACTAGTCTGGATAGCGCGGTAGCAGCAATGCCAGCTACTATTCACGTGCACCGGAGCCTGAGCACTCAGCGTAATCGGGCAATGAGCGACGTCAAGCACGCTAGTCAGTTTGTGCACTCATATGCTGCTGGTGCTGGTCGCTACAGCGAGAGCGAGGACGCTAACATGTGGGCCTTGCACCGACGGAACATGTCTGTGCCTTGGATGCCGAGCAAGAGCCACGCGCAAGGTGGAGCTGTTGCTGAAGCTACGGGTAGTGGCCAAGCAGCATCGGGTCCGGTGCCGGCATTGCCACCAGCATTGGGACCAGCTCAATACAGCTTTTTTGGAAACGTTCCCCCGGCTATTGGACTGGCGCCAAGGGCGTCGACTCAGCCCACCAACTATAATTCGAGTCATGCAGCAGACTTGGCAGCCTCATATCAGCCGACAGAGCCTGTAGCCGGCGGTGATATGGCTAGCGAGACGAAGAGCCCGACCTCGGCCATGTCATACAAGTCCTCATTCCATCTGCTTGAACTAGCTCGGTCGCGGCAGCGACGGCTGACGGCTAGCAACTCGCGGCAGACGATATCAACTACGTCTCCATCTGCTCAGCCTGGTTTAGAAGCTTTGCCTGAGCTCAGCGCATTTGACTTGCATCGGCAGACCAGTATTCCTATGGAGCAGACCGTTGCTGGCAATCAGCAGTCACGGATGATGCCTACCGGACCCGATCCCAACGTCATTATGCGCGACTCGCGGTCCACTCAGGCTAGTCTGTTGTGTAAGCGCAAGGAAATGCTGGGTACGGCCATCCAGCTCGAGCAGGCGTCGCTGGTTCATCTTAGCCAAGAGTTTGAGCGGGCATCCAGTCGCCACAGCGAGGAGTTTCGCCGAGAGATGATCCGTCGCGCGGAGCATATTTACGAGCTGGGAGCACGCCGCAAGCTCATCAACCGCTGCTTGCGTGTCCTAGGAGTGGATCCTGATGCTACTAGCGCTGGGCAATTACAAGCTGACGCAATTGGGCCCAACGAGGGAGATGCTGACTTTGATCGGGACACTCAAGAGGTCGAAAAGGTGCTAGCTACGCTCTACCGCCATCGCTGCTTGATCTACTCGGGTTATCTGATCTGGACCAGCCAGGTGCGCGATGAGCTGATGCGCTTCCTTTACATCCAGGACTGTCTGACGGCGATCGAGTATTACATGTCCGAGACTGCGACCAAGGTCGTGCGCAATGCCATGCCAGCAAATGGCAAGGGCGATGCTGGCGGCATTGCAAGTACCGATGCACACGACGACGAGGGCAAGGGCAGGGGTCGGAAGGCAAGCACCTCGACCAGTGCTGCTGCGGGCGAGAGGCTAACCAAGCATGGCAGCATCGGTAGCAGCCACGAGGAGTACAAGAGCAAATTGCCACGCTCTGGGTACAAGTCAGCAGATCAGCGGAGCGTCGCATCTGGGTCTTCTCACCGCACTTTAAACATTCCAAAGATGCTACGGCGACTACGCAGCAGCGACCGAGTAGACGATGTTCACAGTCCTTCCAAGGGCTCGTCCGGCCGTAGCTTCTTGTGGCGGTCGAAAAAGTCACGCCAGGGCAGTCGCAGTCCGACTAAGGGCAAGCAGCGACAGCCAAAGCCGCTGCAAAAGCCCAAGGAGCTTCGAAAGGAAGAGTACAAGCCACCCAAGCATAGCGTGGGCAGCAACAAGTTCGACAAAGGTCTCAAGAGCGTATGGGATGACTTTATGAACTACCGCCCGTACTACTCGTTCTTGATTGAGTTTCTGAACTCTCAAGTGTCCTTGCGCGTCGATGAGAAGACTAGTGCCACGTCAGCTATAGCCGTTGCCGAGCGTGTACAACTGCATCGTATTTTGCTGTGCAATGAGAAAGATTACGTTGATGATGCCGTTTTTGGCGAGTCTGGGCACAACCATCTTACTCCACCCGAGGACGAGTCGATAGTCAAGACGCGGAGCTTGATTGAGCTGGAGAACGTGCAAGTGTTTACGGCCAAGCGCAATGACTTTGAGAACCAGGCGGCGTACTTTGTCGACTGCACGTACGGGTCCCAGCTAGAGGGCAGTGATGCGTCGCAGCCTAGTCCCATCTGGCCGGCATGGATCCCTATCGAGCTGCTGCTGAGTCAGGGCAAGCACCGGGCTAGAGGCATCTTTGACGAGCTTGACTGTGCGACAACATTTGATATTGACCATGGATTTGCCAGCGAGAGTGGCAGCGATAGCGATAGCGATGGCCAGAGCCTTGCTGGTGGTAGTTTTGCATCCGATGGCCAGAACCAGACTCTCCGACTTAATCGGGAGAAGAGAGGGAGCAAGTTTGGCAAGGCCTGGTGGATGGAGGACTTGAGCAAGTACAAGCGCTTGATGGACCGCAACAACGGGCTGGTGGTTTACGACAAGGCCAATCCGCACCGTATTCAGGGTGACACTAGCGATCTTATAGGCTTTTCGGCGGCTGAGGATGGTGCAGCAGCTAGTACAACAGGGGCTTCTTCGGCTGCAACGCCGGCAGACGGCACCCTTGGAGGTGGTGGCGCTGATAACGCGGCAGGCCTCGAAGCTGGTGCCAACAAAGCCGAAGCATATGGACAAAGGCGGTTTAGCGCGTCTGAGCGCAAGCCGGCTGTTAGTCCCGCTGACGGCAATAACTCTAACGATGGCGACTCGATCGATGAGGAAGAGGAGATTGGTAACAAACAAGGCCTCTCACATCGCGCGAACCACTTTGCAGTGTTTTTGCCAGAGCTGAACTTGGCTTGCACTGCCGAGCAGTACACGGCCATCTACGAGACGGTGACTGAGCTCATTGTATTTATTGACCCCGAGAAGGCAGCCTATATGGACCACCTCAACACGATTTTGCTGGGCATGGACATGGGCGACTTGCGTGGTCTACTAGCTGTTATCCGTGCCACTCAGCAGGCACTACGCGAGCGACTGCCGATTATCCAGGACTGGTACACGATTCAGCGTAGCAATGCAGTGGTCTTCCACGATGCTAGCCGTGCCATGGTAGACCGAGACCACTGGCCCTTGATGACGTTGGATATTGAGCGCCAAAAGGCTCGTGCAGCATCCTTGCTAACTCTCGACAGACATCGACAGGCTCTTGAGCTGCAGTTGCGTACTGCCATGGACCTGTTTGGCGCCGCGCAAAAGCAGCTGGAGCAACAGCAGCTGAATCGGGCAGCAGATGGCGGTGGTAGGCGAGGAAGCCAAGCTCGGATAGCAGCACGAAGCACACCTTCGTCTCGGAGACCGACGTTTAGCTCCTCTACCAATTCGGTCTCGGCAGGCAATGCAAATGATGGTGAGCAGCCCGCAACAGCGTATGCTCGACGCAGGATGAGCTTGCTGTCGGCGTCATCGCAGTCCCTTGGCTCGCAGGCAGCAGACGGTACTCAGAATACGATTGCACGTACTATCCACCTCTACATCAGCAAGGCGACCTGGCACATGCTGGAGAACGATGGGCAGCCATTGTGCGACATGACTCTGCGCTGGGCGACGCTCAAGGCAGTGACAACGTCGGATCAGGCTACACACTTACTCAGCGAGGTGCACTTGTTGTATATCGTCAACCGCCTGCCAAGCCCCATGTTTACCGATCTGGTTGGCCCCTATGTGCGGCCCAAGCACAACAGACCCGACTTTTGCGTGGAAAAGATGATTCGCGTAAGGTGGTCAGAACTGGCACCAGTGGGTGGCATCAGCATTGTTGAGCGGTTTGAAGTGGATCTGTTCCCGCTCCGGCTGCAGTTTTCGCACGACATTGCCCAAAAGCTCATCAACTACCTCTACCCACCGCAAGAAAGCGCCGCCGTTGATATACCCGAGCCCGTTACTCGCAGCCGGCGATCCACGTTTACTAGTCTTAATGCCGATGGGACTCCCAGCATGTATGTGCCTCTGGCAGAAGCGGCAACAGGGCTTGAGATCGATGCTAGCGGGTCCAGGGGGGGTACTCCTGCTCTTGCTGATCGAGGGAATACAGGCAGTTTGTCGGCTGGACAGCTTTTATCGCCTAGAGCTAACACTGTGACTACCAGCAGCGGCGGAAAGTCCTTGTTTGCAGCCAAAATGCGACGGAACATTGGCGAGCAGATGCGCGGTCTAGAGAGCGGCGACGTACCACAAATTCGTGTATCGCAGTCACCACAGCCATCGTCGGGGCTATTGGCGACCATGCCTGGACGTGGTAGCACGCCATTGTCGCTGTTTTCTGAGAGCAACAGCATGATCAACATTTCGCAGAGTGGTGAGAACCGCGACCAAGTGGACCAGATGAAGAAGCGAGCGAGCAGCAACAAGACATTCCTCAACATCAAAATAGGCGGCAGCACTTTGTGCATCTCGTACCAGGGCAAAAAGACCAACAACATTACGGATCTGCGCGACTTTGAGTTCCATGCGCCGACGCTAGAGCTGCGTAACCAGGTGGAGTCGTATTACGAGCTTTTGATGCAGGTCAAGAAGGAGTACATGTCAGTTGTCGTCCACCATACGGGCGCCCTGGTCAAGGAAAAATTCCGGCAGCTGCATAGTCGCAAGGCTTGGAACAAGGCGTCATTTGGGCCGGACTGGGAGGCACGCAAGCTGCTGATCGATATGGACCGAAGAGTTGAAGAGGATATGGTCTCTTGCGCCCAGGGCAGCATTTCGGACCACGACGGACTCCCACCAGCCGCGCCCTTGCAATCTGCCTCTGACACTGCAGTTTTGCAGAGTGTGGAGCTGCTACCCGAGCTGTCACAAGTTGCAGTGGCACCTCCGCTGAGCGAGGACTTGGCTGTTGAGACGGCGGATGACGATGTGGCATCGATCAGCTCAAACAAGGGTCAAGCGCCACTTTCAAAGTACATGATCCTAGATCCGCGCAAGCTCATGGGCAAGCGACTCCCCAATGTGCTTCCCCGAAACTTTACACGCTTGGATGTTGGCTCTCCTGGAGCTGACCGCAGTGAGCACTCGGCTTCTGTTCCACCATTGGGCTCGACTGTTCCATTGGTTCTAGCCAAGCCTGGATCAAAACCCATGTATTCTGCTAAGCATGTGGATCTGTTCTCGGCTGCTTCAATGTCTATGATACCACGGTCGCTGCCATCGTCGCCACTGCCATCTGCCGACCAGAGTAGCAAGCCAATGACTGACCAGCAGCCACCATCGTCGCCTTTGCGTGAGGCACAAAAGGAGTTATTGGGCAAAGACGAGCCCTCAAAACCACCACACCACCGTTAACGCTGTTACCCGTTTTCAAAAGTATTGTTAGATAGAAAAAAGCAAAGTCAAGCATTTTGTTTTTAGTTGAGGGGCTTGCGTCCGACAATCAGGTACATGGGTGTAAAGATCTCGATCTTAGCGCCAGCAACCAAGCTATCAGCAGCAGTGGTCAGGACATCCTGGACCTTGACAGTGCCCTCAGGAGCAATGCCGACCTTCTCAAGGATCTTGACAGCGTTCGATGTGAACTTGCGACCAATATGCGAGCGAGCAAAGCCCTGCAGCCCGCTGAAATCGATCATGCCCACGTCGAGGTACGAGTACCACGGGATCTCATTGCCAATGGTTGTCTCATGAGCGATATCCGAGACGATCTCGATCTCAAACCCGGCGTCCTTGGCCGCCTGCAACGCAACATCGGTGCCAAAGAGCTTAGCAATGCCGTCGCCGTGCTCAATGTCAAGGGCCAGTTTCCTGTGGAGCTCGCTCGACTGATCAAACTTGTCCGTCAGGCACCACTCGTAGATAGCAAAGTAGCCACCGGGCTTCAGGACGCGGTACATCTGGCTATACACGCCCTTGAGAACAGGCGCATGGCACGTAGCCTCAATGGCATAGACGGCGTCAAAGGTGTTGTCAGCAAAGGGCATGTCCATGAAGTCGCCCTTCACAAAGGCCGAGTGATCCTGCTGCTTGTACTTTGCGGCATAGATGTTGGCGCGCTGGATCTGGTAGTCGTTGTTGTTGAGTCCAGTGACATGGGCGCCCGTAAACCTAATGCACTCGCGAGCCGGTCCGCCGACACCACAGCCGACGTCCAGGACCTTCATGCCGGAGGTGATCTTTGCGGCACTGAACAGCAGGTGCTCGTGGCGCCTGATGCTCTCGCGGTGGGTCTCGCCGATACTGCGCCGAGCAAAGTGGAAGCTCTCTCCCCACCCGTACTCGTAAAAGTCAGTCGCCAGGTTGTAGTAAGTGTTCGTTAGGGTCTTGTACATGGTCGTGCGGGACTCCTCGTTGTTGTTCTCCGATTCGGTCCAGAATTGCTGGTAGGTGTTAATTGACTGGGTCTGCAGTTCCTTGTTCTTGCTCTTGAGCCTGTTCACAATCGATGAGGCCGACTGGTCCTCCACCACATCTTGGTGTAGTGCCTTAGATAGCTCAGTGGTGGGCTCGAGAAGTGCGTTAGTAGACATTTTTCAATAATAAGAAATTT
Organism: Coemansia sp. RSA 2050; assembly: GCA_027578835.1. NCBI lineage: Eukaryota > Fungi > Kickxellomycota > Kickxellomycetes > Kickxellales > Kickxellaceae > Coemansia > Coemansia sp. RSA 2050. The sequence goes on along the minus strand of JANBSU010000025.1, from coordinate 112,561 downwards.
TGTTTGGACAAAAAAAATAATAATTGTTGAAGAAGATAAAAAATCGCTGTTGATTATAAAGATTTTTTCATGTGCATAAGGAGGATTCTCTTTTCTTTGTTGGGCTATCATTGGACGGGAAAAAAGGAAAGGAACAAGGCCAATTTGCAAATCCAGATACAATGCGTGCATTCGGATTCTCCGGGTTAGTAGGCAAGGAAAATCTCTACTGTTGAAGCGATGAGATAAAGCCATCCAGATTAAACTCGTCCTCATACTGGCTGGAATCCCACAGCTCCTCCAAGCCCTCGATCGCCTTTGCCACGGACTTTGGCGCGCCAGCCGCAGCCTCGCCACCCGCCGCAGCGGCCTTTGGTGCCGACACATTGAATAGGTCCAAGAGCTGATCCGTATTCATCGATGCCAAGCTCGCGTTCTGCTGATTAACGATGGTGTTAGCCATATGCAGCTTGAAGGCCTGCAGGCCCATGATCTTCTCCTCCAGCGTATTCCTCGTAATCAGCCGATACACATTAACCACCCTAGTCTGTCCCAAGCGATGGGCGCGATCCATAGCCTGCACATCCATAGCCGGGTTATAGTCATGCTCAACGAAAATAACCGTGTCAGCCCCGGTCAGATTCAGCCCCAGCCCGCCCACATGCGTGGTAAGCAAGAGGCAGTCAATGCTGGGATCTGAGTTAAACCGCGTAACGATCTCCTGCCGACGTCTTGCCTCCACAGTTCCGTCCACCCGCGCAAAAGAGACTCCAGGCATATGCCGAATAAACAGGTCTTGCTCAATACGCTCGATCATCTCGCGGTGCTGGCAGAAGATAAGCACACGATGCGATGCACTGACAGCATCCAAGCTATCATCCAGCAAGTCGCACTTCCCGTCGGGCGCTGGCTGCAAGCCAATGCCACACTGGTTCAGCAGGTCCTTGAGCGCCTGCAGCTTGGGCGCAATATCCAGCGAATGCAAGTCAGCACCACGGGCCGCCAATTCGCCCTCAACCCGCGCGAATAGCGGGTGATTCGGCGTGAGCACCAGACCCGGATGGTTGCACACCTTGCGCAAATACTGCAGCGCCTGGAACACATGCGTCACCGGCCCTCCCTTTGGCGCCTCTCCCTCGCCTGAGATGCCAAGGGACTTTTTGAGATTCCCGGGAACCGCCGACTTTGCAAACTCCTCGTACAAGAACTTTTGCAGCGGCGACAGCTCGCAGTAGTAGTCCTGGATAATCTTGGGCGGCAGGTCATGCAGCACGTCCTCCTTCATCCTCCTTAGCAAGAACGGCAGCACCTGTTTGTGCAGTGCCTTGAGTGCCAGTTCGCCTGCCACCTGCGCCGTAGACAATTGCTTCGCATCGCGCGATGCCAGAATAGGCCTCGCATAGAGCTCGTTGAACTGGCGCTCAGACCCCAGGAACCCGGGCATCAAGAAATCAAACAGCGACCACAGCTCGATGACGTTGTTCTGCACTGGCGTTCCCGACAGCACGAGGCGACGGCGAGCCCGCAGGCGCTTAACCGCCAGCGTAAGCTTGGTTCGCGCGTTTTTGATTACATGTCCCTCGTCCAGCACGCAGTAGTTCCAGTTCTGCTTCGCCAGCAACTCGATATCATTGCGCACCACGTCGTACGACATGATAACCACATCAGCAGCATTAGCGCAGATCTGCGGAATCAGCGGACGGCGCTCAGCAGGCGAGCCAGCATAGCACAGGGGTCGCAGGTTCTCTGTGTAATGGCGGATCTCCTGCTCCCAGTGACCAATGAGCGTAGGCGGGCACACCACCAAGCTAGGCAGCGGCTGGCAGTCAGCCGCATTGGCATCAGCAAATCTTTGCTGCCGAAGATAGTGGTCCGACGCCACCATGCAAATGGTCTGCAGCGTCTTGCCCAGCCCCATGTCGTCGCAGAGCACGCCATGCAGCTCGTATTTGTTCAGGAACGCCAGCCAGCCCACGCCCTCCTGCTGGTACCTCCGCAGCGTCGCATTGACCTTGACAGGGATCCGGAACGGCTCCAGCTTGGACGAATCCATGAGCTGCGCCAGAAACTTGCGCTCATGATCGCGCTGAGCCACAAGCTCCGCGGGGAACCCCACGGGGTCCGGGATGTCAGCCTCCAAGGGCACGAGCTTGAGCAACTGAGCAAAGCAGTTAGTGCACACCAGCCGCGTTTGCTCATCAGTGTCGCTCATTCGCCCCAGCACGGGCACCATAAGAAACGTGACATACGGCAAGACCGTCTCGCCGAGCCGCTGGATAACGTAGTACACGGCCTCCGCCAGGCCTTGGCGGCAATGTGTGCGCGTAGTGTCAGCCAGCGAGGGCAGCGACTGCTGAATAAGAGCCTGCATAGCAGGCGGCGTCACCACGGCGCAAAGCTCCGCCAGAGTACGTGCCGCCATATGTCTCACGCTAGCATAGCGACTGACCAAGGCACTGAGCACCCAAGGCATGGTATCCACCAGCAGCCCATGCAACTCCTCATGCAGTGCTAATGCAAGCGCCAGCAACACACGCATAGCGTCAATAACGCTCTGCGCCGCTGGTGATCCCGCCGTACCAAACGAAACGTCAGCCGAATCGTCGCCCGCCGATGCCCCATATGTAGCCACAAGAGGCTGCGTCACACACTCCCACAGCCGCGGTACGCTACGGATAAGATCCGGGCCAAACAGGCGGGCTATAGCTGTGACAGCAGCCTCAGCACCCCGAACGACCAACCGCGCAGCCTGCTCCTTCTCCTGCTCCTCCGACGACGATGCACTAGATGCCTGTACTAGTGGCACAGCAACACACGCCTCAGCCGCCTCATCCTGCTGCTTAGATGCGCCGCCACGACGCTTGCGCTGGCTAGCCTGCGCGCTAGCGCTAGCCGCCGCTGCCATTTGCGCCGAAGCGCCATTGGAGCTCGCCGTAGAGTCTCTAGACGCCTGCTCGCGCTGAACCATCTCCAACATAATAATTGACTCTGTTTGCGTAGCGCGCTGCGCAAAGACCGGCGTGGACCACGGGTCAGCACAGACAAACGTAGCCAAATTACGGACCATTTTATCAGCAGGCCCCGTCAACCTCGCCTCCTGGCCGTTGTAGCACAGCGCAGCCATGCGAGCAACAGCATTGGCAGCGCGAGTCTGCAGCAAAAGGGAGTGCTCCTGCTTAACAGCCGTCATAAGAGACCTCAGCACTGCGTTCAGCTTCGAGGGAAGCTGGCCAATAGCAACTATCGCCGAAGCCACTGAAGCAGCAGTAGACACGTTCAGCTGCTGGCGCAAGCGAGCGTGATAGTCCATCGACGCCGTAACACGCAAACGACGCTCGCCCAGCATAACACGCACCTCACCACGGGCCTTTATCGCAAAGGCGTCAAATGCGGGGCCACAGATGTGAGTAGCAGCAGCCATAGAAAACCCACCAGCAGGCAAAAGCTCCTGCGCCTGTGCAACAGTCAAACACGACTCAGCAGCAGCAGAGTCCAAGAGCACATTGCAATCTGCGCGCACCTGAGCCAGAGCACGATCCAGATCACGTAGTTCCGGGTCGCTGACATTGAGCACCGTTGTCAGCGCATCCAGCAGCGGTGCCAAAAGGTCAGGCGTCAGTGGCACAGCACCCCCGCCCATTGGGTTACCAACCGAAGTACCCTTCTCAATCAGCTGCGTGCGTCCAGCCATGACAAATTCCTCAGTAATTATGCTCGCAAGCTGGCATTGCAGCGCCCATCCCGACTGCATCGCCTGCGCCAGCAACCCGGTAAACGTTGCCGCACGAGCACTCACCGGCCAGGCTGCCAGCAACTGGCCCAATGCAGCCGCAGCAAGCACACGAGCACGTATAACCGACTCGCGTGGAATCAAGCCCAAGTCCTGCTGCACCATAGCAGCATCAACATTGTGTCTCACAGAGCCAGTACTCGGGATGTCATAGAGCAAGCCAAGCGGCAGACGCACGCCAATAGGCATCGCAGCCAACTGGAACATAGCCGCCACATCAGGCCCAGCCAGCAACTGATCAGCAGCAAAGTCGCCACGGCTTAAAAGGCGCAGTAGGGCCAGCCACAGCCGCGCTGACAGTTCAGAGATATCATCCTGGACCTCAAGTACAATATTCTGGTAAACCAGCCTCAGACACGTCGCATCTACCCACGTCGCATCGCCATTGGGCATCTCCGCAAACGTCAACAGAGTCTGCAGCGCCGCTCGCCGCACAGCAGCAATCGCATGGCGGAAGAACGGAAACAGCCTGGGAACAAGCACAGCCAGCGCATACTCCAGCGGCCGAGCTTTGCCCGCCTCTACCACCGCCATACGCACATCGGGGTGTGACACCAAGCGCGCCAGCAGCGCCATGACAGAGGCCGCCGATGCCGTCAGATCGTCAGTGACATCAGCCAGCGCAGCCCACACGGCGCTGACCACATCGAGGATCCGGCCCGGCTGGCACATAACCAGCGAGTCAACCAGCGGCAGCAGCGTCTCAGCCGACACCCCCCGCACATCATCGTCAGCATCGCCCAGTCCGCCCAGCGCGGCGTCAAGGGTGCCGCCAGTTAACAGAGCCGCTACATCGCGGCGCACAGCCACGACATATCTCAAGCCAGACAGTCCCGCATGCCGGACTTCCCAGATAGCCGCATCCCTGCGCCCACCGCACTCCACCAACTGCAGCAGCGCCCTCTGCGTAGCAACAAGGGCGTCCTGAGCCAAAAACTGGCTAACAACACTCAGAGCCTGTGCGCACGTTTCCCGGACCGGGGCCACTACATGATCAGCCACAAAGTCGCCAAACCGGTCCAGCGTAAATACGCATACCAGCCGCACGCACACGTCTTCTAGAAACCGCTGGTTGCGCCTCTGGTTCTCCTCCTTTGTCAGACCCGACACGCGACCTGCGCCAAACCCGTGGCTACGGAAGATATCGCGCAATGCCATCGCTGCTCCATGTCGTGTCTCCCATGAAGGAGAAAACAGATCCATGCACAGGATTTCAACTACCGCTTCAAACGGCCACCGGCCAGAGCTAATGGCAAACAATGTCTCGCGACTATCGGCTTTTTTCGCCTCAACGACGATGGCTCCGCTGCCAGGCTGCTCAGTCACATCAACTGCAGTCTGGCTCAGAACCACATTATTCTCGCCATTGCCAGTCTTGGGCCCTACATCCACTTTGCCCTTTTTCTTGCTGCCGTTCAGTCGCTCCTTGCGCTTGAGCCGGTTGCGCTCGCGCGCGCTCAGCTTGCTCATATCAATATCCGCCGCGCCAGACTCGGATCCATCAGGCGCAGCTTCCTCTACTTTACGCCGCTTATCGACGCGCTTAGCATCGCTATCCACCACAGGGCTATCAGCGCCCAGATCTATGTCATCCAGCAAATCCACATCAAGGAACTGTGCACCAATCCCAAGCCGCTTCTTCATTTGTGCCCTCTGCATTGCAGTTCTCGCCTGCGCATCCAATCCCTCCAGCCCATCGTCATACTCCTTGCCTGCCGATCCCAGAAGCAGTCGCCCATTGCGGATGACAGAATCCACATCATACTGTGCAAACGTTAATAAATCATCCTCATCGTCGGTAATAGTAGGCTTGATATCGTCCTCTACGGGCGGGTCCCATTCGCTGACCTCTTTGGAAATGGCATCAAAAGCCTGTGCTGCCGCTATACGCGTATCCCAGCTCCTGCTGCCAATATGCTCGTACACCCGCGCTAAAAGCCGAAAAAGCTCCTCTGGGTGCTGGCGCTGAATGCCGCCAATTTGACGCGCTGCCGTTGACCGCACTACGGGCGTCGCTCCAGTATCCAGCAGCCCTACGAGTCGGTCCAAGCGCGTTGTCATCTATCCTAAAAATACACTAATATTAGCCAAAAAAAATCAGCGTGCAAATCCTCACACGGCAATGCCACTACAAAATACACTTGCCTCGGATTTTAATCGTAGATTAGAAAATCAATAAAATCAAGTCAGGGAATGCTGCAGTATGGGTTGAAAATTAAGTGTGAAACGTGCGTGTGAAAAAAAATAAAATAAAATAAAATAAAAATTATTGTGATGGCGCTCCCTTGCTCTTTTATAGAGGATTGGTGGCTGGAAAACGGGGGCAAGCAAGACATCCCCCCAAAAAATGATTTGCAAGCGAACGCGTCCATCCCCGTGCTTGCTTACGAGTGCGTCGCTGATTGGCTGCCGCCTATAAGCGCCAAAGGGACGCGTTTTAAAGTACTGTGTATGACAAGCTAAGACACCAGAATACTACGTTTATCTACAGGGGAAAAGCTCAGTGTACGGCAGCAACCATGCTGTCGTCCATGGCGGCAGGGGACATGTCTGGAGAGCTGTTATGTGCATTAGCCACTGCGCCGCTACGGCTCGAGCGCGAGAGCTTGCGCCTGAGCGACGTGATAGTGTTGCGCAAGGACCGAGAGCGCCTTGGGCTGTTGCTAGCAATGCTCCCAGAGACATCAAAAGAGTCATCATGCTCACAGTCGTTGACAATAGAGCGCCGTGTTGACTGCCTCCTACCCCGCCCCTGCACAGTCATATACTGCTGAGACACTGGCGGACTCCGCTCGCCACTGCCAAACTCAAACCCTGACAGCAGAGGCGACCCGTTGCTGATGCTAGGCAATATATAGTCGCTAGCCTGCCCGTCAACCCGCGTATCGCTTCCTGCCAGTCTGTGCATGGCATAAAAACGCCGCCCATCACTGCTCCCGCTGCCTCGCTCAAAAACGTTGCTGCCACTGCCCTGCGCCGATGATGGAGCTGTTTGGACTGCCCCAAGCGCAGAAGGCGTGTGTACGCGCATGTGGTATGGCTGGAATGGCTGCTGGTGCTGATTAAGGTTGTGCCACTGCTGGTGCAGCGGCGACTCCACTCTGATGCCATCCATCGTGCCAATTGGCCGAGACGATGAGCGTCTAGAAGTGACGCCGCTCGCACTGCTGAATGCTCCAGAAACCATCCGCTGCTGCTGTTGCTGTTGCTGTCCGCCATACACCTTGTGCTGCTGCTGAACATAGCTGGCCGAATGCAGCGTGGTAGAATTTGACGCCGCTGGGTGCAGGTTGGCTCCGCGGAAAGCGGGCGATGGCGAAGGACCACCCCCCACATCTCGCCTACCTGAAAAGTGCCTCTCATCAACGATTCCCAAGCTCTCGCCCATCTCGTCCTCCTCCGCCAGCTCCTGGTCTGGGTCCACGAGATATGCATGCCCGCTGCGGCTTGTGCTAACACCACCAGCTGCGCGTCTAGATAGAGAGTCTGTGCTGGCTCGCCGCAGCGTGTCTGTCTTTGACATGGGCGAGTCGGGGTAGACAATAGACAGGTGGCCTGGGGGAACTGCCACCTGGATGCGACTTGCCGCCTCAAAAGAGTTGTTGATGCTGAGATCGTGAGTAGATACACCCGCGCTGTGTTGCATGTGCACTCCAACAGGAGCCGAGGTCCCTCCTCCAATCGAGCTGCCATATGCACTGCCGCCAGCCCGTGACGTAGCCGATGTGGTCTGGTGGAATGGCCGTGATACAGACTCTGCCTCCGATCTCGAAGTAAGGCTAGGGCTATGCGCCGATCCCTGGTGTTGGAACCGCCGCACACCGGCCGACACGTCCGACGACAATACCGGCCCAAGGTCTCTGACGACCGACTGCTCTGGTTCTTCGGCGCTACTACTGTGCTTAATCCGGAAGATGTTCTTCAGCCGCGCTATGCCAGCCTTGTCTCCGCCACCCGAGCTCTTTTGCTGCTTGCCATGCTTTCCTTGCTCCGAGTTCAGAACTGCTGGGTGTTGCTGGCGAACCATTATCGACATGGGGTCGGCGCGGCCAATTGGGTGCAGCTTGTGCTGCTGTGCCTCGGAGTACCGGTCCATAAGATACGGCACAGACTGCTGAACTGGCGCTGCCATGCGTAAATCTCCTGCCACTCGCAAACCAGAGCTAGATGCCGGCGAGCCAGCACTAATGGGCTTGGCAGTCGCAGACGCGAACTCGCGCTCCAGCTCTTCTTCGGGGACATCATCCGAAAGCCAGGACGCTCTGCCAGTCCTGTGATCGAGCGAGCCATAGTGAGCCTGCTGGTTAGCTGTTGCATATGTTAGTGATTCTAGTGGCACCTGCCTGGACGTGTGTGCGTGGTTGCTGTACTGCATCACTGGCGACCTTGTCGCAATCCTGGCTGTGTTGGGCGCCATACGGTTTGCTTGAGGCTGCGGGTAGAGGTGATACGTACCACTGCTACTAGAGAGCAAGCTTTGCGAGCTTGCCGGCTCGGCACCCAGGGTTTTGCTCGCTGGCAAAGCGCTGGGATGGAAGCGGCCGCTTGACCCCTGGGGTAACGGAACATCGGTTGCTGATCTAGCAATATTATCGACGGGTATAATGGGAAGTGGACGCGGCTTTTGCATAGTGCTGTCAGTAGATACCGGCGCTACATTGATGCAGCCCGCACGGCGCTCACCAGTCGTGCCTCTCCGCGCTTGCAGTAACATGCTTGATCGGTCTGCCATATCTTGGCCCAGCTTTTCTTTGGACCGCTTGGGCTCAAGCCTTGCATGCACGGTAAATACCGTCGACGTATTCTCGCTCGACTTTACAGGAGCAGCAAACGACTGCGACCGTCTAGGGCGGGGCGAGTCCCCTATATTGCGCTCCGAATGTTCGCCGGGTTTGGCAGTGCTCGCATGCGATTGAGGCTGCTGGTGCTGCGGTGTCAGTGGCGAACGAGCGTACTGGTACTGAACGCTGCTGAGTGCCATGCTAGAGCGATTAGACGACCAACTCGCAAATGAACCCATGAATGGAGATCCCGCAGATGGCATGTCAGGCGAGAGGCTAGAATCGCCTTCGTCTGACAGGTCAGCAAGACGTAACTGCTGGAGAGTGGCAGCCACTTGCTGTGAGCCATCATCGCTTGGCTGGGCTTCTACTGTCGGATCAAACAAGCGGGCTGTAACCGACCCCAATGGCCTCACAATATTAGCGCGACTCGAGCCCACAGTACCCATCACCGGCGTCGACATGTTCAGATTTACAGTCGGTAGCGAATTGTCTCTGAGCGGAGGCACTGGCTTGGCCACATTCGCTTCAGACCCTACCGCAAAGCGGGCTTGCTGTAGCGGCAGGCTAGGTGCTGCCAAGGTATTGGCGTTGCTGCCATTAGTGACATATGTAGCACTGCCAACAACGAGCGACTTTCTTCCCATTCCGCTATTGTGTGCAGCATCTGGCGGAGCTGGAACGGCCGAGTCTGCTGAATGAACTGTAGTCAGCCCGCTATCTCGCGAGAGCGCCGACGACCAGCGGTCTTGCGTCTGCGCCAACTGTGCAGCGGCTGGCAACTGCAATTCCAGAGCCTCGGCCCTGCCGCTGGGAACAACGTTAGTGCCAGCATCCAATGTCGTGCCATCGTCGCTGGCAATGCCCCTTGCGTGGTCGTTATCAGAACTCAGCTCGCCCCTCGTAGCCGCAATAATCAGACCAGCACTGAACCCCCCATTGCCACTCAACACATCTTGGCCGACCATGAAAAAGTTATCGCCACTTGGTAGCTGATCATCGTCAGGCTCTGCCCGGGTGTGCCCAGATACTGCGTGGGCGTTGCCGGCCGTGTGCAACTCTGACGCGTGCGCTATGAGGAACTCGATAACATCCTTTGCCTTGCTGTATTCATGCGGATTAGCGACGTGCCCCGGGTGCACGAGCAAGCAGGGCTGCAATACAGCAGCCAAGTTCGAAGCGTTCATTAGTGTACGTGCGCAGTTGTCGGGCCGAGAGAAGATGGAGAGCAGCTCCAACATGTACAAAAGCGTGTGTCGGGACTCAGATGCCAACTGCCCAATGAGTACAGAGTAGTCGTGGGCCTTTTCAGAGTCGGAAAGTGACTCGGCCAGCTTATCGAGAAAGGCATTGTAGTGCGCAGCCGATATCACCGACTCGGGCAGCGATATTAAGTATCGCCGCAGAACAGTTGCCGCGTCGTGCAAAGTGTACCTGGACCACTCGATCTGTCGCCCATACAGAGGCCGCTCACAAAACTCGTCCTGGAGCAACTGCACACGCTTCATCGACCCATTGACACGAAAAATGCCTTGCGTTTGCTGCCCCTGGCTGCACAAGTGCCGACCACATACAGCTACCACAGTCGGAACTACACATGCCTCGCCGCTCTCAGCCACGCTTCCCACGTGTACGCCGGCAACTTTGACGGCCGCTGACAGCGACATGCCGAATAGCTGCGTCTCGGAACTTGTACCTAAATGTTGCCAGCGAGAGAAATCATGGTATTAATATTGCTATTGGCTAATGTGTAAGTTATGCAGCACACTCAAGGCAGCGGCATTAATAGCAGTAGGGAGGGGGAAAACAAGGCATTGCCACTGGAGATCAAGGAGAACTGCATTGCCTGCTCCTGGCAGATGAGAGGCGTGGGTTGTGTGTGAGTAAAAGGGGCAGGATAAAAATAGCTCAGCGATATTTAAATAACAATCAATCCACATGACGATCACAGCTCCTGTCATTGAGCTCTATGAAGACCCTTTACACTACCTCGTCAGTATGCATGTCTATCTCTCTCCTCTCGGACCGAGAGTAGAATTGGCAGCAGTAGTAATACATAGCGCACACATTGGAGGAGGATATGATACTTACTGTTTCCTCGATAGGCCTTGTTTAAGGACGGTGAGCCCATGATACCTGTAGGCAGTGGCTGGGAGCCAGCCCCATGCAGAGGCACTCCTGCTGCCGAGCGTCTGTCAGCAAAGTTGTCGCTCTGGGGACGCGATCGGGGCTTGAGAGACTTCATCTTCTCTTTAAGCCGCAGAAACATGCTGTCCCGGTTGGTCGCCGTCGTTGTGGTTGCCGTCGAGTGTCGATTGTTAGAGTGAGAGCCGTAAGATGACTGTAAAGGGAGAGGATGAGACGAGGCAAGCTGAGTCTGACTGTTTCGAAAGGAAAAGGAAGAGACGGCTGTCAGCGAGGCAGCAGCAGCCGATATGGATGGGGACGACGATGCGTGAGGCGCAAACTCCGTGCTGCTCTGCGCCATATGCCGATTGTTCTCTCGGTCGTCATGGAAGCTCTTGAGACTGCTATTCTCCGGAAGTACCGACAGTTGGCTGCGCGATGCACCAGCCTGGCTAGAGTCGTCACCAGAATAGAATCCCCTGCTGCTGTCAGGTATCTGGGGCGACGATGTTGACGAGAACCCTGAGCGGTGCTGCTGAAAGTGGTGGGGGTACTTGTCGCCACTATGGAGCACTTCGCTCATTGCTGGCGACCTAGCAGTGGCGGGCCCTGCATGGCGTACTCCTCGCAGCTTCGCCTCGCTCGCATTGGCGGCTGCAAAATCGCGGTCCACACCTCTGCCATCGTTGCGCAGCGCCATTGAGGCCGAAAACATCACGCCCAAGGCGGAGGAATTCGGCGGCACCCTAGAGCTATAATCCACCGCTACCGTGTTATCAGCCGACATGGCAAACGCATGACTATCAGAGAAACGACTCGTAGGCGAACCAGCTCCTGACGCAGGCTCCGAGTGGAATCCCTGCCCATAGCCATAGTCGGTTCGCACACGGTGCGGCTGACAATAACCCAGCCCTGAATCCAAGTGGCCGCGGCTATCGGCCAGTGCCAAAGCGGCAAGAGTTGGCTGAGGTGGTTGATGCGACTGGCGAGAGCCGTATTCGGCATCGTAATTGCTGGAGCTAACGTGGCGAGTATGCACCCGTGCAGGGCCATCCACCAAGGATACATGCTCGGAATAAGGCCTAGCCGTACTCGACATTCCCGCTATTGCTGATGGATCCACAATTGTGGCTGTCACGGTCCGGGGTAAGACGTTGCGTCTAAGACTACCGTGTACGTCTAAATTCAGGTGACTCCCATTAGCACCTTGTAGATGTCTAACAATAGAACTCGGCGAGGCTGTGGTTGTCAAGGATGAGCCGCAGTGCTGGTGTGCAGACGTAAATGAGCTCTTCTGTGGCACAGCCGGGGTCGCCAAGTGCGCTCTACTATCAATACTCTCGACTACAGGCTGTGAGTTGGACTGCCTACCAGTATAGTATGCATGCTCCTCCGACTCTGGCGTGTCATCTGCCGATGCCAAGTGGTAGCGCTCGCTGTTAGTGCTGCTGTGGCTACTGGTGCTACCACTCCTCATGCTGCCGCCAGAGCTGTTCAGACGACGACCGCTGTTCGGCCTCCCCTCTGTTGCGTCCATGGTGTGTACAGAGCTCTAGCGAATTGAATATCGTTAAAAGTGCAAGTTGCGACTGGAGCGCGCACTTTAAAAAAGGAGTTGCCTACCGAATTACAATAGTCAGGAATAAGTGTTTGTTGTGATTTCGAATTGCCGCCGTTGTAGTAATAATAGAAGGCAGGCCAAATAAGGCTGGTACACAAGAAAAAAGAGCACGAAACTCCAAAAAGACAACAAGAGAAGAAAGAAAGCAGCAGAGAGCACCAAGAGCCTTTTTTACTAGGTGTCGTTATTTATAGCCGACACGTGGTGGTGCTTGTGCCTGTGCCCGAGACAACTCGCAAACACAAGGACGTCTTCGGTTTTCTCGGCCCATCTGGAGTTAGGCTTGGCTTACCTTAGATAGGGACCTGCTGTTTTTGTGGCGGATGTGTCAAGACGGCCTGTTTAGAAGCGACAGCTGCTGCTCTACAGCTTGGCGACGCAGTGCCTGTTCCACGCACCGCACTCCTGGAACAAAAGTGGAAACAAGCTGAAGTTAGCTAGCCTGCAAGCTTTTTGCGTCGGGATGCGGCGAATGCTAAACCAGAAAAAAAATATATATAGTGAAATGAGAAATTCTCACGAAATTCCAAAAAGCCTAAAGACAGAAAAGCAGGAAAACACAAAGCCCTTGTTTACAGCTCGGCCCAGATTTTCGTCCCTCTTTTAGGACCACCTCCAGTTTGGGCAACGCTTCCAGCAGAAAAGCCGTAATTGCCACCACTTTTTTGGGGGAGTGATGCTTGCTAGTGTTTTGAATTCCGATATATATGCTGCATGCATAAATGCTATTTCAGGCACTTTCCCACATGGCACGCTGGCCGGAAAGAATCCCTCCATGATTCTGCACAGATGCTCAAGTAAATAGGCGATGTATCCGACTATTAATACCAGTGGCGGCAAAAGCTACATGAAGCTCAACATGCATATCATTCAGCAGAGGTACCGAACACACCAGCGACTCTTGTATAAAGTGTATGAATAATTGGCTAAAATAGCTTTTATTAAGAACAACCTAGCAAAGTTTACTGGCCAAAGTCGCTTGTCTTGACTAGCTGTGCGAACATGCCATCTTTAGCCACCAGCTCGTTTGGAGTGCCAATTTCAGCGATGGTGCCCTTGTCCATGACAATGATGCGATCACTATTCATAATGGTTTCCAAGCGATGTGCAATTGTCAGCACAGTGCAATCGCTAAACTCCTTGCGAATCAGTTCTTGAATGAACTTGTCAGTCTCCAAGTCAACATTGGCTGTGGCCTCATCTAGCACAATGATCCTTTGCTTGCGCATAATTACGCGGCACAAGCCAAACAGCTGCTGCTGGCCACTGCTAACACCTCCAAAGCACCAGCTTGCATACCTATCTAGTCCACAGGGTGTGTCATATTCTGATGCATCTACAGATCTTGGTGCTTTCTTTAAAATAAATAGTAGCACTCGCTTCAACCAGCCCGCTTGTTGCCACTGCTTTCTCATAAGTGCTTCATTGCTATCAGTGCCAACATTCTCATGCTCGTCATCCATTGGGTTAGGGTAAGCCATTAGAGACTTGGCCATGTTGCACTTTATCAATGAGGCCCACATCTGCTCAATATCAAACTGGTTGAGCGGATCCAGATTGCGTCTAATTGAACCTTCAAGCATGGTTGACTCTTGGGGAATCATGCCCAGCCGTGGCCTGTAGTCACCAACTCCAAATTCTGAAATATCTTGCCCATCAATCAATATTGAGCCACTGATGTTCTCATGAACCAACCTAAACAAAACCTTGGCCAAAGAAGACTTGCCCGCGCCAGTCCGCCCAACAATACCAATCTTCTCTCCTGGATTAATGGTCAGATTGATATTCTTCAGAGCATATCCTAGATCGGCACCATACTTCATGCTAAAGTCGCGGAATTCAACCTTGCCATTCAGTGGCCAATGTGCTGGTGGCCGACAGCTATCAACTACATATGGCGCCTCTGGTTCACGCTTAGCCAAGTTGCGGAACTCGTTAATCTTTTCTAGTAGCTCCAGGGTTTTTGCAGGTAAAGCAGAAATGGTTGATATCCTCCAGCCCATGGAATTGCAGTTCTGGCGGAACTCGGCAATATTACTGGCCCTTATAGTGTATAACCCAACCTTGGACATGGCAATATACACATAAAGCAATATTGAGTGCAGCACCGTTCTGGTAGCTGATGATACCAATCCTTGCAAATTAGAATATGCTGATCTGACCAGGCCCAAACAAGCTTTGCTCTCAGCACTCCTAATATAGGTATTAGTAAAATGGGGTTCTACGCCAAAGAGGCGGATCAGTTGAGCTCCATTATTAACCAAGCTCTTGTTACTCTCATGATCATTGATTACCTTTTTTTCTACTTCTCTGAAGCCCTTATACAATACCTCAAAAACATGGTTCAACACATAATGCATCAGCCAAAACAGAGGAATGCAGGTTAGAAGCCAGGGAGAAGACTTTGCAACTCGGTAAACCAAAATGAGGGCCGAAAAGGTATCCGCTAAACAAAATGAAAAATAGAAATACGCGTTGCTTGTAAATGTGAATACAGCACGACTGTGTTCGCTGGAAATCTCTCTATCTTGCTTACTTTCAAAGTATGACAGGGGCGCAAATTGCAGGCCTCTAATAAGATGGTCACCAACCTTTTGCTCAAACCTCTTATCTGTCAAATATCCTTTAACAAAAAGTTGAACCTTCCACATCAAGGAGCTGAATAAACTGCTTAGTGTTGTTGCTGTAACATATGCAAGCATTGCATTGCTATTGGGCGTGCTAGAATTGCTGTTGTTATTTAAGACGTTGGTTTCGTACATATCAAGTACAGCCTCCGAAAGCTTTTCAAACAGCTTTGTGATTACAACGGTTAATAACATTGGCAATCCGCAAATACGAGCAGCATACATGACATTACTCCAGTGCGACCACTGCTTTGGCTGCTCAGCACAAGCAATTGAATATGCGCTAGTGCTAGAGGTATCATCCACTTTCTTGTTTTCAGAGGCTGCTGGTTGCTCATTAATAGTGTTTTCTGCTTTTTTGGCCTTGCTTACTGTAGCACCTTTGGGCTTAAATGCAGCGTGGACCTGAGGTATCTGCACTTTAACTGAGACACAGCCACCTTCAACAGTAGCAACTTGGTTGCACAGAGGCAGAATGTTGTCTGCATTGGTAGTGACAAAACGCAGCTTGTCACCTAAAAGCCCTGTGCTCAGGATAATGTTATCCAGGATGTGCCGCTTGACAATAGCATCAACTGCTGACAAAGGGTCATCAAGGAAATAAATGTCGGCTTTTGAGTACACAGTTCTAGCCAAAGCCAGGCGAGCTCTCTGGCCACCAGAGATGTTCATGCCATTCTCTCCAATAACAGTCATATCACCGTTGGGCCACATCTCCAAGTCGTCAGTAAGTGCACAAGCATGCAAAACCCTCCAGTAGTAATCTTCTTCATAGTCACGTCCAAACAGAATGTTTGCACGCAATGTGTCATTCATAATCCATGGTTGCTGCTCCAAGTATGCAATCCTGCCAACCAATCTACCAGTGCCTTGTGTCATTTGCATTTCGCTGCACATGGCTAGAAGAAGGGATGACTTTCCAGCACCAGTCTTGCCAACTATAGCTATCAAATCTCCTGCACTAGCACTTAAAGTGGCATTGGAAAGAGTATTCTTGGGGTTATTACCATTTCCCCAAGAGAAGCTGCAATTGTTTATCTCTACTAACGGACCAGCTTCTGAAGCATCATCAAAGTGAGGCAAGGAGTTGAGATACTCTCCTCTAAGCATGCTTTCGACTTTTTGGTTGTCCTTTGATATGCGTTTAAAGCCAGATATTAAGTAGCTGATTGAGGTTATGTCGCTCTGTAGATTTCGAATAAGAGCATCAATTTCAAGTATAGTTGCATTAGACATTGCCGCACTGGCCATTGGGGATGACTTTACAAAGGAATAAATGGCTGCAAGTGCACCCAACTTATTAACAAGTGACTCAAGTGTTTCCAGCAAAGCCCAAATAAGTCGCATAATTGGAGCAAACCATGGCAGCTTTTTTCTATTCATGAAACTGGACTTTGGATTTAGATTGGGATACATCTTTTCCCAGGCAAAGACCTTTATCGACTTTATGCCCTTAGTCATATCACTTATGTCAGAAACAACACTGCTAGATCCTCCGTACTCTGTCCATTCATACTCACTACCTATGAGGAATTCAAGTCCAAAATAAACAAGCCTTAGTATATAAGGCACTACCATTGCTATTATGACATAGCACCCAATGTGGTTGTACAACATCCATCCTGACATTGCCGTGGAAAACAGCAAGCTGAAGAGACGCCCAACGTCTTGTGGAAGCTTTATAAAAGACCTAATGTAGAAACTTGGGCGCATGTAACCATCTGGCTTCTTCATTGGTCCTATCCTCTGCAAGGGCAAGCGAAACATTTCAATATCAATTGCATTCTCTGATCTGACCATTTCCCTGGATATAAACTGGCGAGCTACACTCTGCTGGCTATCTAACAACTGCACAATCACAACGCGCACAACATCTGCAGCAATCATTTGCATGCTATAGTTGGACAGGTCTTCCACATTGCGCATGATAGAGCTGTTTAGCTTAATCCGAAGCAGAGGGATAAATTGGAGCAGCAGCCCGACAATGTACACTGGAATCATTGGGCGCCACATCATGCGGAAAATGGCACGTATGACAAAGTATGACTCGCTTGTGTTGAGTTTAAAGTCGCTGTAGGCAGTATGCAGCTGGTATCTCTCTGGAAGTGGCCACAGGTCATCAACTGTAACTTGGCGCAGCTTTTGTAGTTTCATAAGGTAGCGCTCTTGGGCATAGGTGCACTGTTGGTAAACTTGGATTAGCAGAGACCTGCTTGAGGAGTCAAGGTTAACGAGAACTAGGACACCATGCAACAGAGCGCATGCCATGTGGCTCCAAACATCCTCTATGCTAGTCAGAGTTCTGTAAATGCCTAACAGGTGAAAGGCTTGGAACCAAATGTAGCCAGTAGTTGAATCAGAGAGAACATGTGACATGAAAACAGCAAATGAGTAGAGAAGACTAGTCCAAGCAACAGACGAATAAACAGCAAGCGCAGCTAGAATTGTAGAGGCAAGAAGAGACGAGGTGTTGCCAAACCACTTGGATAGTGGTGTCTTGTTGAGAACAACCACGTAAAGAGACATGGCTACAATGGCAGTGTCAGCAGCAGGGGAAGCTGAGCGCTGCAACGCTGAGGTAGCATAGTGAAAGTATTCTTGGATAGTCATTGAAAGCACAAAATAGAGCAAGTGAATGAGCCAAGAAAAGAGAGAGGAGAAAATTGCTGTGAAGAAAAGGTGTTTTTTTCTCCAGCAGCAAAAATTTTCTTTTTATTTGAAAAGACCACTTGCATCTTTGGCGGGCCAAAACTAAAGCATATTTCGCCATAAAAAAAAGCTAAGCTTTGAAGAAAGAGCTTGGAGATTCTATCGCTCAAGTCTTTGCCTACTTTCAAAGGACTGGGGTTTCTTGGAAACAAAGGCACCTTTGGCGAGAAAGCTTCCTACATTCTTTGCTATGTGTGTGTACATGTCAAATGGAAGCTGTTGTGCCAAGGCTTTAACATGCACAAATACAAATATTTATTGGTCGATGTTTACCAATCCTCATCTGTGCCTAATACTAGGCTCCGAGTGCCATAGAGCTATCGCGCGATACGTCCAGCCGGTTTGCTGGCCTCACTTTTCTTATCCACCGGCGACGCCGCGTATACGAGGACACAGCCGATGCCGCAGCGGCCGGATGCTTCCAAAAGTTGTCTGTGTACACCCAGCCATCTTCATCCGTGTGTACGGGCAGAGCCCAAAGACGCTCAACCTCCCAGCCAGTACTTTCGTCAGCCCACTCAAATCCGTCTTCCGGCATAAAGTCGCTAGTCGAAGCGTATCGTGCCTTGCCACTCAAATCACTCCACTTGGCACGTTCATTGCTGCCGAGTCGGGGGATCCACCCAAAGCCGAGCCACCAGCGTTGGTTCTCATACACGCTAACGGTATGGGGACGTCGCATCAACGTACTGGTGCTAGAGCCCGCCGCGCTGCCAAGCGACAAGAGAGGTGGCGTTATATATCCATCTCTTTGCATGCTGTCGACAGAGCCATGGAAATTGCCACTTATTAGGCTATGAGAAGCAGGCATCTCAAACCGTGCAGCACCCGTAAATGGTCCACGTCGTTCAAACAACATGCCCCTGGAGGCTAGGTGCCCAACGAGAGGCAGTTTTGCTAGCTTGTACCTTAGAAGCAGCCACCACAGCACAGCACGCTCTTGCGAATAGAGCATAAATTCAACGACGTATACCTTGGCAAATGCACGCACATGGGGAGACATTGCAAGCAAGCTCATGTTTCCGGCAAACATGAAGAGGAGATACCAGGGGATCCAGTACAGGACGACAACCAAGACTGCCTGGGCCAAGATACAGACAAGCAAAATGCGCTGTGTTTCGGCTGGGTGTGACCAGTCGACTAGATAGTTGTGTGCCGCTACCCAGTCATAAAGACCCACGTACGTGCCAGTGAGATTCTGTGTCGTGTGAACATTTGTCGTGTACTTTGCGCTCCCGAAGCTAGCCACACCCAGCTCGGCTGACAGGTCAATATACGGCGAACTCGCTTTTGATTGAGTCTTGTTGCCATTTGATGTCTTGCTTTCCGTGCTGCTTCGCGACCGGACAAGCACTTTTCCTTTTACTGACGAGGTAGTCACACTGCCCGCGTGGGGTATCACCGGATTGTTCCTAATTGCATTAGCCTCCCCAGTCATCCCCGATGCTGCTACAGCTGTCGCCACAGCTGCTACCGATGCTTTTGTTATTGGCGGTGCTCTAGCACTTGATACAGCAGTCGGTGCAAATAGCAAGGCACCAGAGGCTGAAAGCTTACTCTGGGCGGCATTGGTCTGAGCTCTTCTCCTCTCTCTCAGCGAGCCGCTAGCCGCCGAACTGGCCAAGGATGCCGTAGACCCCGACACGGATACTGCGCTAAAGAAGCCAGAGCCAAGAAGGCGCGACGGAGATTGAGGTAAGGACCGAGGCGGCGATATAGATGCAGTAGACGCTGGAGACTGCGATGACAGTGGCGTCCTCTGAAAGTCCCACTCGCACTCAAAGGCTTCTTTAAGGCAGTTCGCGGCGTATCCGCTGTTGTAAAAGTTGAAGAGTATATAGCCTATCATCAGGGCCAGCGGCGTCACGAGCAACAGGTTCGGCCGCAGACAGTAAGCAGTATAGACGCACATGGCAATAAGAGAGTTGCGCGGGCATCGCCATAGCACGATATCTTGAGCGCTATGGTGCAGAATGCTGATGGGCGCCAGTTTGGCGGTAAACTGCATAAAGTTGGCTGGCAGCGTTTGGAACAGCGACAGAGGCTGCTCGGCCTGAGCTGATACCAAGTCGTTAATCTTTGTCTCCTCTTCGACTTGCTGCCAAAACTCGCTGTCCAGCTGTCGGGCGTAGGTCGAGCTGCTCGGCTCTTGCAAACGCAAGCTCATCGACGCAGACAATCCCGACGCGGTAATGTCGTCGTAGGACCCAGAGCCCCGGACAAGTGTTGCCAGCCCGCGGTCCCCTGTGCAGGCGGTGGTTGACTTCACAGCACACTTTTTATGAGAGGTTGTGTGGCACTTGCGGCAGCGGACGCCTTGCTTTGTCAGCCCCCAGAGGAAGCCAGAGCAGTACTCACAGTACGTCGGCAGCGCAAAGGTGGTTAGACAAAAGTCGTGCATTGAGGAGCAGTAGCGAATTTCATTCGCCAAACAACAAAAAAACAAAAAAAGGGCAGATAGTATGCAAGCGGCATGTGCATCTGAAAGCGCACAGTGGTGACGTCCATTCTGGCTCAGGCCATGAAAATCACGATTTAATCTGTTGCGAAATTTTTTCCCCCAAACTCTTGACTCACTGGCAGCGACCAGCCCAACCACCTCAGAGGGCTAAATTATAAAGAGCAGGTGAGCGCAATTCTGAAGACTTGATGGGGGCAGAGCGAAATCAAGGCCTTTTTCTCTCTTTCTAATCCTGCTTTTTTTTTTTTCCGGCTCATTTTCTTTTATTCATTGCTCGATTTTGAAAATGTCGTCGTCGTGCCGCTTTTATGAGGCAGAGTTCCCAGAGCCCGATGAGGTGGTGATGGTCAAGATTGCCAGCATCAACGATCTCGGAGCGTACGTCCTTTTGGAGGAATACAACAACATTCAGGGTATGATTTCGGTTGCTGATCTGTCCCGTCGTCGCATTCGCTCCGTACAGAAACTCGTGCGTGTTGGCAGGAACGAAGCCGTAGTTACTTTGCGTGTCGACAAGGAGAAGGGATACATAGATCTGTCGAAGCGCCAGGCGTCTCCCGAGGAGGTGCGCAAGTGCCATGAAAAGTTTGAGCGCTCAAAGGCCGTGCACTCGATTATAGTTCAGGTAGCCAAGAAGCTAAAGCTAGAGACCGAGGATCTTTACAAGAGGTTCGGATGGCCCCTGTACAAAAGATACGGCCACGCCTACGATGCCTTCAAGCTGTCCATTACCGATTACGACGAGGTCTTGGGCGAGTACAACTTGGAGCCCGAGCTGAAGAAAGAGCTGACTACCGTCATTGCTCGTCGCTTGGCCCCACAAAACTCCAAGATTCGTGCTGACTTTGAGATGACCTGCTACAGCTTCCAGGGCGTCGAGGCTATTCGCAAGGCCCTCAGAGCTGCAGAGGCTGTTTCCACAGCAGAGACCAAGCTGCAGGTTCGCTTGATTGCCCCGCCAGAGTACGTTATTACGACGACCTCTGTCAACAAGGACAGAGAT
Organism: Coemansia sp. RSA 2050; assembly: GCA_027578835.1. Lineage (NCBI taxonomy): Eukaryota > Fungi > Kickxellomycota > Kickxellomycetes > Kickxellales > Kickxellaceae > Coemansia > Coemansia sp. RSA 2050. The sequence continues at coordinate 91,463 of JANBSU010000025.1, read as the reverse complement.
ATCAAGCTTATGGAGGATGCCCTTGCCGCAGCCGACAGTATAATCCGAGAGGAGGGCGGTATGCTAAAGGTCACCATGAGGCCCAAGGCTGTCACGGAGCACGAAGAGAAGGAGCTCCTGGCGGCCATGGAGTATGCCGAGCGCTCGGTCGCGCAGATTGCAGGCGACGACGACTCTGACCAGGACGGCGACCTCGACTAGACCACTTTACTTTTTGGAGGGGCGGCTGGGTCTAGCTGACGTGGTAGTGACATTTGCGAGATATAAATATATGCAAGCACACGTAGACAATGAAAGCAATAGCTAGAAATGGTAGCAAGGGAAGCCGCGTCACTCGCTGACATCGCTTTCCTCGTCGAGGTCCTCTTCATCGTCATCCGACTCGACATCGTCGGTCTTCTTCCGCTGGGCCAGCGCCAGAGCACTGCGCTCAGCTTGGGCGTACCTCCCGGCCTGCACATGGGCCGCAGTGCTCAGGACAGCCGAGCACATCAGACCAGACAAAAGATGAGCCTCCTGATCGCTGATGCGTGGCACAAGGCGCAGCAAGCCATCAAGGGTCGAGCTCAGTGGGAATCCAGGCGCATGCTCGACAAACGACCAAGCATGGGTTGTCAGAATATACCCAGCTGTAGCAAAGAATGACAACCTGACATCGAGCGACAGGCCGTTAGTCAACATGGGGGGAGTACGGAATCCCCAAACAGCACGCGAGATCTGCAAAAAGTCGTCAATAATACCGCCGCCACTTCCCAACACCGTACCGACCACTATCCAGGCGACCAGCGAATCAGCCACAGGCTGCCCCTTCATAGTCTTGCGCACTAAGTCGACGCCAGCAGCAGTGATGCCGTAGCCACGCAGTAGCCCGTCCACGCCTGCCAGGAACACATCGCTGACAGGCGACGTGTAGCGAAGGAACTGGTACAGATAGTCACCCGGCATATAGGCCATGAGCAGGTAAGCGGTGGAGTAGATGGGCAGCGTCGTATTGTTCTCGAGCCATGGCTGCGTGCGACCCAGTGCCAGCGCAGTGAGGATGGCCCCGCCAAAGGAGAATGTAAGCATGGTGAACAGCTCTTGCAGCAAGGGACGCCGGCCGTTGACTTGCGCCGACTTGCGCACTTCGTAGGCAATGCGAATCGCATGAAGCGTAGCAAAGATGCCAATAGGCAACACAGCGTCGCCATCGCCGACGCCGCCTATCCACTGCTTCTGCAAAATCCCTGGATACGCGCCGGCCAGCTGCTGGACAGGAGGGAGGTAGTCAAGCGCCGACATTAAGGTAAATAGTGGAGTGTGTTTGTGAAAAGAGCAACTTGCAACGTATAGTGCGAAAAAATACAATACGTAGAACTGTGCGAGAAAGAAGGGTACATGGCGAAGGTGTGCTTCCGTGACGACACATCATGGGCATGGGGGATTGTCCACACAAGTCATGTGCAAGCAAAGAGCCTAGGAGGAAAAGTGGTCACGCTTATTGCCAACTGGCTAGGCCACAAAGGGTGAGCGGCGGGAGGCATGGTGACCTACGGCCCCGAGCGCTCTTCTCTTCTTTCTCTTGGGGTTTTCGTTCCCACCACCGCCGACTTTCTGTTTTCAATTCCCTTTTTTTCTCTCTCATTTCACACTCCCTTATTTTTTGCAAGCCAGATATGAAGCTCACAGCTTGCGCTCTTCTAGCAGCGACAGTCATGCACGGCTGTGCAGCAGCAGCCATTGGCGAGCATTTTCGCATGCTCGTGCAGGAAGCAGGAGGCGTATTCACCAGCCTAGGAATACACGCGCCCAAGCCATTATCTGCCATCCGCGAAGGCGAAGGAAAGAACCACACACTCAACAACATCATCCGGGATGTTAGCGAGGAAGACGATCTCCTAGACATCAAGTACGCCGACATTGACCCCGAACAGCCCAAGCGCAGCACACCGGTACATATCAACGCCCTAGCGTATGTCAAGGATCGTATTGAGTCGGCCACAGGCAACATTAAGGTTAAGTGGGGCTTTATCACCTTGCTGAATCGCAACTACGATCTGTGCAAGGAGCTAGAGACTAACCTAAACAAGACATGTCCCGTGGAGGAAGGACCTATCGAGCTTAGCATTGATGTCGACGTTCCTGGGTTTGTGCCACCAGGGTGGTTCCACCTTGAGGCTACTGCGTGGCGAGACTCGGACGAGAAGCAGTTGGGCCGCATTCTCGCCGACGTACATTTCTAAGCCCTCCCCCCTCGCCTATCGTAAACAGAAACCGACAATACAGCTCGCGCCACAATACAGTTCTATATATTAGCATATCTTAAATCTAGCCGAAATCCAAGAAAAATCTACCCCTTGTCTTTGCCCCTACTGGGACTTGCTCTTGGCTCTGTGGATACTGCTTGAGCACTACTGTCTTCGTGGAATCCCAGGTTTTGCCACTCGTCACGAACCATCAGCTTTCTCTGCATTCGACACTCGAGGTATTCCTTCGATATCGGCTTGCACCTCTTGTTGTTCCCCTTGCTGACCTGCAAGCACTCCAGGTACCGAGTCATTACGTGCTTGCACTCGCCCTCGTGGTCTAGAGGAAAGCTGCCACGATCCGGTGGCGTTGGTCGCGTGGTGACCTTTGGCGGTCCACCAAAACTCATTTGAAGAGAGATACAATCAAGACAAAAAGAGAAGAAACACACCACCCTCACGAATCTCTCAAAATCCCCGCTGTCATCCCCATACACGTAGCTCACAATTCCGCACCCTCACCAACGAGTATGGTTTTTTTTTTTTTTTTTGCCAAAAAGAGGAAGCAAAAAAATATTCAAAATTTAATAAATATCAAATAAAGAAGCACTTTTCTAATTCTTGTTCTTTTTCTTTTGCTTGAGCTTGGCCCCGCTACCCGCCGGAACGACCTGCTTATCGCCGACCTGTACCTTGTTCGATATCTTTTTGAATTTGGCCACAAAGAATCCATCCATATTATGTGCATGCGGGTAGAACCTACGCGTCAACGACAACGAATGGTGGAACGACTGCCCACGGAAGCTAGTAAACCCAGGCCGCCCAAAGTCCAGTCCAGTCTCCACCAGCTTCACGTTCGGCCGCTTAGACAGCGCGTAATTAACCACAGCCTCGTCCTCGTCCACCGTAACCGAGCAAGTCGAATAAACGACAAACCCACCGGTAGCCGAATCAGCGTTAACAGAGTCAATTGCCGACAGTATGAGCTCCTTCTGGAGATGCGTCAGCATGCTAAAGTCCTCGGGCCCCTTATTGGTCTTCACCGAGGCGTCCTTTGAAATAACGCCGGTGCCGCTGCAAGGAGCATCGAGAAGCACGCGATCGAATCCGCCCATGACCTTTGGGAACTCACGGCCATCGTAGTTGCACACAATAGCGTTCGATACGCCCAAGCGGTGGATATTGGCAACCAGGGCCTTTTCGCGCTCCTTATTAGCATCGTTGGCGACCATCATACCGGTGTTCTTCATAAGTGCCGAGCAATAGGTGGTCTTGCCACCGGGAGCTGCCGACATGTCAAGAACCTTTTCGTTTTCCTGGGGACCAAGGGCCATGACGGGCAAAAACGACGAAGCAGCCTGAATCATATAATGCCCCGCCATATACTCTGGGGTAGCACCAACAGGCACAGGCGAATCAAAGATAGTCAACCCGACCTTTGTCCATTTCCCAATAGGATCCAAATTGACACCCCGATTAATAAGGGCCTGCGCCAAATCGCGGCGGCGGGTCTTCAGCGTGTTAGTCCTAATAGTCACCGGCCTAGCCACCTCGTTGGCCTCAAAGAACTCGACGGCCTCGCTAACAGTAAACAGCTGCAAGAGCTTCTCCATCAAAAACTCGTTGTACCCGTAGTAAAAACACATGTCGCGCTTCAGCTGATCCATATAGTCGTTGCGTGAGCGAGATGGGTCCCGGAGATCGCCAAAGTTGTTCAGTACTCGGATAATCTCCTGAATACGCATCTGCACCTGAGCCAGGTCTAGGGGCGCCTCCTTCTCGGCCTCCACTTGCGACTCGCTGGGCAGCTCAAAGATCTCGCGCTCGCTCGTAGCCGCCTGGCCCTGGTCCTGGAGCTCCATGTCAGCCATCTCGGCGTCCTCGGCGCGCTGGGCGTCCAATTTACGTGACCGCTTCTCCATATCGCGGAAAGTTACTGGCTCATCGTCATCCGTATCGAATTCATCATAGGACTCGACGCCACCACCACCAACATCGTCGTCGTCGTCGTCGTCGTCGTCGTCGTCGTCGTCGTTGTCGTTGTCCTCTTCCTCCTCAGAGTCATCGCTGAGCAGAGACAATGGCTGTTGCGTAACCCGCTCGTCATCGTCGCTATCGAATTCGTCCAAGGATTCGTCATCGCTGTCACTCATCTCCGAGTCCGACTCTAGTGGAGCATTATCCCAGCCGTCGTCGGGACCATCAGCCATAATTTCCTCGTCGCTGTCGTCGGCTTCCTCGGACTCTGGCTCTGACTCTGACTCCGGCTCTGGCTCTGACTTGGCAGCGGGCTTGCGCTTCGCTGGCTGCTGCTTCTGTTTCTTTGGAGTGGCCGAGGACTGAGCAGCGGGAGCAGCACGCTTTCTTCCAGAGCCTGTAGCGGTTTGGCTTAGCGCAGCAGTCTTTTTCTTGAGATCACGGGCTTGATCATGCTTCATCTTATCGTAGATGGCCTTTGTGACCTTGCCAGTGACTTTTTCAAGCTCAATAGGCAGAGGCAGATGCTGCTTTCTCTTGTTGTTGCGGCCACCCATGATTTAAAAGGAATAAATGAGGAATTTGGAGTTTGCAAACTAGAGAGAAAAAAATAAAAAATAAAAAATTTAAACAATGTTGCTGGATCAAAATTTTGGAAAAAGGAAAGAAAAAAAGAAAAGAAATCAAGGAAATCAAGGAATTACTCGGTAGTCTGCAAGCGCTTGCATATGACATTGCGCTGAGCGTCGATAGTGAACATTTGCTGGGTAACCAGCGGCGATGCATAAAAGTCCTCGCAGTCATTGACGCCAAAGGCAGCGGCCTGCGACTCGAAATCGGGCTTTGAGATCTCCACCTGCTCGGGCAACGAGCCCGGGTACTTTAGCGCATAGAAGGTCAGGCGCTCCTGGACCAAGCGCCCCAGAAGATAGTAGAGCAGCTCAAAGTGGTCGCGACGGGCGTACAGGTACTTTGCGAACTTGCGGCGCAGGGCGCGCATGACCGAGATCTTTTGGGCGGAAATGAAGCCCTCCAGGGCCACGCGGATAGCCACCTCGATGTCGTCATTGCGGACATAGTCGCGGAGGTGCATGCGGGCATGGGCCTCGGCCAGGCGGACCATAGACTCGATGTGGCGCACGGTGATGGGCACGCTGGCGGTAGCCAGGGACTCGCGACGCAGCTCGGCGTACAGGTGGGCAATGCGGTCGGAGAAGCGGTCGGAGATGCGCGGGCTAACGGTCTCTCTCGCGTACATAATGTACTTGCGCAGCAGGTCCTGCGGGATACCATCAGCGGGAATAGCAGGGTCCCCAGCCCCAGCCCCAGCCCCGGCCCCGGCCCCAGCCCCAGCCCCGGCCCCGGCCCCAGCCCCGGCCCCAGCCCCGGCCCCAGCCCCGGCCTCGGCCTCGGCCTCGGCCTCGGCCTGGGCGGCCAGGAGCGGATGAGAGCGCGTATGGCTCTGCACAACAAACCTCGCCAGCAGCTCGTCCTTCACCGGATCGACCTCGTCCCTAACCACGCACAGCACGTCGAACCGCGACAGGATAGGCTCGGTGAGCTCGACGTTCTGCGAGAACGGCAGCGCCGGGCGATAGCGGCCGCCAATGGGGTTGGCGGCGGCAATGACGGCGCAGCGGGCATGCAGGGTGGTGACGATGCCGGCCTTCGAGATGGAGATGCTCTGCTGCTCCATGGCCTCGTGGATGGACGTGCGGTCGGCGTCGTTCATCTTGTCAAACTCGTCGATCAGGCACACCCCGCGGTCGGCCAGCACGAGCGCCCCGCCCTCCAGCGTCCACTCGCGGGTGACCGGGTCCTTGCGCACCGACGCCGTGAGCCCCACGGCGCTGGCGCCCTGGCCCGTCGTAAACACGGCGCGGTGCGCAGTGGCCTCCACAAACTTCAGCAGCTGCGACTTGGCCGTGCCCGGGTCGCCCAGCAGGAGCACGTTGATGTCGCCGCGCGTGCGCAGCTTGCCCCCAATGTCCTTCGCCACGCCGCCAAAGAGCGCCAGCGCCAGCGCCGTCTTGATCTGCTCGTGGCCGTAGATGGACGGCGCTATGCTGCGCACAATGCGGCGGCCCACGTGCTCGTCCCGCGCGAGGCCGCGGATGGCTCGCCGGTCGTCCTCGGTGAGCCGGACAGCAGCAAACTCGTCGGCGCGGCGCGCCACGTGGTTGGCCTCGATGACGGTGGCAAAGACGGGGAAGCCGTGGCGCGCCATGGCGGCGGCGTCGGGCGCGTGGGAGTAGACGCCGGTGACCTCTATCTCGTCGCCCGGCCTCGCGCAGTCGATGAGGTCGGCCAGCAGGACCACCTCGCGGTGGCGCGGCAGGCGGCCGGCGGGCACCGACCCGGGCGTCTCCTGCAGCGTCAGCCGCTGGTAGTTGCGGTACACGGTCTGCTCGGAGTTGACCGTGAACGGCCCCCGCGCCTGGCAGGCCACGCAGAGCGCAACGCGCACCTCGGCGGCAGCGCCCTGCGCAAACGGCCCCAGCACCGCGCCGCACTTGCCGCAGTCGAACTTGACGAACTTGAGCTGCGGGAACACGCCCGTGCGCCGGCTCACCACGCCGCTGACCCGCACCAGCGAGTTCAGCTGCGCCTGGCGCAGGTCGCGCAGCGAGCACGTGGTCGGCAGCCCCTGGACGCGCACGCTGATGGCGCCCCGGATGCGCGCGTACCCGGGGAACATGGCCAGCACGGCGTCCATGGCCACGTCGTCCATGATGGCCAGCATCTCGCGCGGGGCGTTCGCCAGGAAGAACGCCAGCACGGGCCGCGCCCGAGCCAAGTGCGCATACGCCACCTCCAGGCTCTCGCCGTTGGCGGCGCCCAGCTGCCGGATGCGCTCGCCGTACACCGACGCTCCGTGGTCGTCGGTGTAGGAGAGCAAGAACCGCCTGAACTCGCGGCCAATCGTCTGCCGGGGCGCCGACTCGCTGACCCACGCCGCCACCGACATCCCGCGCGTGTCGCGCAGCTCGTCCAGCGTCAGCACGCGCTCCGTGTCGGGCGCCGCCGCAGCCGCCGCCAGCAGGTGCGCGTGCTTGGACTGGTACGCGCCCCTCTTGCGCCTCCCCCACGCGCCGCCGCCGTCGTCGTCGTCGTCGTCTGCGTCTGCGTCCTGCATGAAAGCCAGCGGGATGCGCGACGCCGCCGCCGCCGCCGCCGCCGCCTCGCCGTCGCGCCGCCGCAGACGCGCCTCGACGCGTGCGCGGTCCGCCGGGTCCATAGCCCCATACTCCGTGCCGTCGTCAAGCATCGCCGGGTCGTATGTGTCCAGGGCGTCGTTGCGCTGGTAGTCGCGGTCCATGCCGGGGCCGAACAGATCCTCGCCCTCGTCGTCTTCGTCGTCCAGTGCCAGGAGCTCGCCCTCGGCCTCCAGGTCCTCGGCCTCCTCCAGGCGGCCAGGCAGGTCGCCATCGTCTTCGTCGTCCAAGCCGTAGTCGCCAAGGAACGCCGGCGGCGAGGACGGCGGCAGCTGCAGGCGCGAGCCTCCAGCGCGCCGGGACGCCGTTGGTGGCGGGCTGGACCCGAATATCATGCCGCCGCCGGGCGTTGCAGGCACTCCGGCCTCGCTCTCATCGTCAGAGTGCGCCTCCGCCTGGCGCTTACGATTATGTGCGTTGCTCTATAGAATAAATATATATAATATAAAAAAGGACAATAGAACCATTCAGCTTGCGAATTGAGCTAGCCAGAGCTGCCACCCGCTTAGAGCACCCCCATGCCTACCATTACCGTGCTTGTTTAAGCAATAACTAAGCAATAACTAAACAAAATGCAACTTGAAGGAAAAGAAAAGCAGGAAACGGAGAGCATCCCTTGTTGTCGATAGCTTAGATCACCGGATTACAGATCAAGTCCACAAGTGTATATTTCGATTACAACGACAGCGCAATAAAAAAATTTAGACATGGCCATACACAGTCTTGCGCCTGTCCGCCGACCGATACGCGGGCTGCTGGTGGACATGTGCCTCGCACAAGAACCGGCCATTAAGGCTGTAGTAGACGTCCTTCAGGGACTCGCCGCAATGCGCACACGCAAAGCACTTTGGGTGGAACCTGCCCTCCATGACCTGCGCACAAGGGCCCTCGATGGGCTCGGCGCACGCCATGCACAGGGACCGGTTGAGCTTGTGATAATCATAGCGGCAATACGGCCTCTGATCCAGCACGTAGAACGACTTGTCGGGGAACGGCTCTCGGCACTCCTGGCAATTAAAGCACGTACGATGCCACCACGCGTCCAAGGCAAACACCGACGATTTGTTCGTCGTGTCGCACGCTTTATCGCAAGCGCGACACCCAGTAGCATACGCCTTTTTGTAGTCACGCACGCAGTACACCCGCCCCTGGTGCTCGACAGCTGCCGTGCCAGGCGCCACCTCGCCGTTGTGCACGGCAGCAGAAGACGACCGCACCACAGACCCCTTGAGCCCCGCAATAGATACGCCGCAGGTAGCACACGCCGCGCCTCGCCGCCCCACTCCATGGCTAGACAGCGTGCTGCTTGAGCTGGCCGAGCTCACCGTACTGTCGAACCGCGCCCTAGCATTCCCATGGTGGTAGTTGTCGCTGGGCGACGCCGCCGAATTGCTGGCAGAGTTGCTCGCCGTGCTCACCATGCTCTCGCGGTCCGATTCCGTTCGTACCTCTGCGCTCAAAGCCTGCATCTCGCCCATAAGATCGTCCAGCAGCGAGTCAAGTTTCGCCGACTTGAGACTCTTCCCAGCACCCGCCGCCTTGGACCCAGCCATCCCAGCTAGCGACGCATTCGAGCCAACAGGCGTCTTACGCCCAATGGCAATAGCACGCGCCCCCACCTGCGTGTCAATACGAGGCAAGCTGGGCCCCGGCAACGGCGGCGCAGCTACTGGCTGGTGGCCGGAAGGGTTGTTAGAAACAAGCGATGCCAGCACGTCCAACGGGCTCTGCTGCCTAGACACATTACCCCCCAGCGACCCGGCCATAGAGGGCGGAGCGGTTGCGTTCCGCGTAATCTGGCGCTCAGGCATCATCGTAGAACTCAGTAATGCCAGTCCGCCACCAGATTTGGACAAAGACGACGGCGATGAAGAGGAAATAGACGATTCAGGCGATAGAGACGCAGGAAGAGCTTTACGCGATGATAAACGAATCTGCGTATCACCCACCCCTCTTGAACCACCAATACCTAGCGACTGGTGGTGGTCTGCAAATGGCTGAACAATCGCAGGTGCCTCGCTTCCGCCTTCTTTGTTGCGGCGCCCTGCTGTTGTCTTGGGTCCGCTATCGGGTGGCGATACAGGCGGAAATGCAGTAATAGCTATAGACCCAGTTTTCTTATGCCCATTGTTACCACCACCAACACCATTGTTGCTGTTGTTGACACTTGGTCGCAGACTCGTAGAAAGCTGTGGCGCCTGCTGGCTCGTATACGCCCGCGCATTGCCTGAAGTTTGCGGCCGCATGGGGCTGGCACTCGACTCGAATGACGATGCCGAGTCGGGTGATAAAAACGAGTCTGCCACCCCACGGCTCGGCTGTGTATGCATAATCAGCTCATCGCGGGCATGGTCTAGACGAGTCAAAGCAGACTGGGGCTCAGCTCGAGGCGGAGCCAAAACAGGTGCCGGCGCGGCAGCAGGAATATAGATGTTATCGCCAGGTACGCGCGACACCTCCAGCGGACTAAAGCACCCTGGAGTAAGCGAGTCAACCGACGCCGAGCTATTTGACCCACTAAACATGGGCAACAGCGGTATCCGACTAGGTCCCCGTCCTACCGCCGGTCTCCCGTTCTCGCAGCTAGGTATCTCGAACCCAGACGCGCTGTGCAGCATTTCGTCGAAATCAAACTCATCTGCCTCCTCCTCCGTCGCCAGTAGCCGTTGCGACGGCTTATATGCATCCCCGATAGGCTGTGGCGGCCGGAAGAACGAGCTGAGCCCACGAGCCATCAATGCCGGCGGCAATGAAGGGATAGGCGGCTGTGCTGTGCAGTCATGCTGTCCGATGAGCCGAATGTGCACGTCTTGGTTGCACTGAGCGCACTTCATTGTTGGAAGTACTGCGCTATCTCGGTGGCTGCGATCGAGCATCGTCATTATGTACGGGGTAAAATAGTGTGTGTGCCAGATATGCCAAAAGGAGAGAATAGATAATAAGTAAACAAGCTGGCTCCCGGGATAGATGTTAGGGCCTGACTACATTCAGAGGCTGCGAGCGGCGAGCGAATAATCGACAAAAATAATAAATGTGAAGGCAAGAAAGGGAAACAAAACACCAGGGGGCTCGAATCGATGTGGGAAAGGGACACAAAATGCAGGCTATGCCTTGCTTTTTTACCCCAACTTTTGACAAAGATGGCGATCCTCTTTGAAGGTAATTGCAGAGACAAGGCAAGGGAAAGAGGTTTTCCGCTTGCCCTTGAGCGCTTTTTGGCTAGTAGGAAAGGGGATAAAAATACGTATAAAGATAGAAAGAAGAAGAAAAAGAGAAACCACCACGCGCAAGCTAAAAAGGGAAAAAAGGAAGAAAATAAAAAAATGGAGAGGAAGTGACGCAAGAGAAAAACTAAAAGTGCTAGGCAATGTGGCGTGGACACTTTTATTTGTTGTGGTAGGCCCCCCGCCGTCTCAGCCGCTTGTCCAACCGTTGTTGACAAAAAAAAAAAGAAAAGCCGTTGCCTGCCTTTGTGCTCCCAAAAAAGGCCCACCTGGCTAGACGGCTGACCACAAAATACACGTATTTTGATTTTCGAGGAGAAAGAGTGCGTGTGCACGAGGACGAGAAAAAATTAGGCAGCTCACCCCCCAAAAAATAATACCGGTTTGACAAACGGTCCGGTCCGGTTACAACAATACTAAGATGTCCGGATTCGGATAAGATGAAGTAAAAAAGGTTTTGGAACTAGAATGAAATATGAATTGATGGCAGACGCGACAAAAAGAAAGAGAAAAAGCAGGGCGCTTGAGCGCTGGCCTTCTACACTATTAAGAGTGCATGGGGAATGTATGTTTGCTCAGTCCAGTCGCTGCTTTTGATCTGGAGAGGAAATGCAGTAGAGTGCCACCAAAAAAACAACGTCAAGCGCAAGTCAATTTGCTAGTAATGCGTGATCTCAAGAATGACCGGAGAAAATATGTTTGGTGCCTGCCGCTGGGTGCGTGTGGAGTAAAAAGAGGGGCTTTCTACAAGCCTCTGGGGCCAATAGTAGAAGCAGTAGGTTTAATTTGCTGGTCCCAAAAATGTTAGCAGTAGCGAGCAAACACTCCAGCTTGATACTGGTTCATGCCGGGTACTCAGCAGGTTGGCGGGAGATAGAGAGATGGTTCTCATCGGGAAGCCCCCTGGGCACGAATACGGAGAAATGCTTGCATACTCCCTTCTCTCTCAGCCTTTGCTGGAGGCCGGCTTTGTGTCTTTTACATCCCACCGGCACTGGTTGGCCCAAAAAGAAGACACGCAATGGCACATCCTCCTTTGGTCCTTGTCTGTCATTCACAGTCATGCAGCAGCGTAAACAGCAGCAGTTGGGGAGAGGCGTGACACGGCAGACAATAGCTTTGATGGGACCACTCCTCGGTTTCGCCACGGGATTGATAGCTGCACCATGTGCATACAATTGGCACGCCAGCAAAAAAGCCAAAGGAAAGTGTTGGGTGCATACAATGCACGCAATGCGCCGGGTAATTGTCATAGCCCGCCCAGAAAAATAGTAACGACGCAGCCGCCACATCACTAGCACCACGCATCACAGCACCAGAGTCACAATACACATGTCAAACCCCAATTGTTGTAATAGCTGGTATATTCGGCCCTCAGTATATGACTGGTGTTATAAAAACCCGCGTGTTCATTTACCGAATCCGCGCCTTTGTCTCCAGAAACTCTTTTGCCTCGTTGATTTTTGTTGCCATGTACGGCGACCCGCCGCGATCTGGATGGTTGCGCAGCATAATCGTGCGATGTGCCTTTTTGACTCTTTCCATCGTAAGTGAGCTCTCCCTACAATATACACAAAGGGGGCTCTCAGTCGTGGGCGATATTATCTCGCAAGAAGAGCAGTAGTCAATTCTCCACAAAAAACACTACTTACTTGAGCCCAAGAATTAGTGCCGCCTCACGCTTGCTCATCTTTGGATCAAACCCGCCCTTCATAAAGTGTTTTGGCACAGATGTTACGCCCTTGAGCGCTGGTCCCGCCGCTGCACGGCCTGCGCCACGCGAGAGCACTTTGAGTGCGAGCCCACAGGCGGCTGCGCCTGCTACCCCGAATCCTATCAACATTGGCGTGCTCATTGTCGAGTTGCCCGAGCTGCTTGCCGTATTCGACTCCACTTTTGCGATGTGTAAATAGTAAAAATGCCAATAACTGACGGAACAAAATTAGTGCGAATTGAGCTGAAAAGAAAGAGGGCTTGAGGTCTGCTAGTCGTAATCTTTTTGAAGCCATTTCAACCGGCTCGATGAGTTGTCGAGCCGATCCATTGTGTTAGGTTTTTCTCAAACGACGCCATTGCGCCTCTTCAGTGTTTATCTTGTAGCTTTGGTGAGTTTTTTCTCTTTAGTATTCGCGAATGGGCAAGCGGAAGCGCAAGCAGTTCCAGCATGGTCATATGGCAACAGTGAACAGTGTAGAGGCGGAAGGTGGCGGTACCTTTGTAACTCCACAGGGCCAGGAGATGCCAGCAGCGCTAGAAAAGTACTGGCGACAGCGGTACAACTTCTTCTGGCGCTTTGACGAAGGCATTGCGATTGATGAAGAGGGGTGGTACTCGGTTACGCCCGAGGCTATCGCCGAAGATACTGCTGAGCGCGTGGCCCAGCTACACAACCAGCCAAAGCCGCTAGGGCGAAAGCAGCAACGAGCCACAGATTTTGGACGGATATGTGTAGTGGAGGCATTTTGCGGCGTCGGCGGCAATGCCATTAAATTTGCCGAGTGGTGCGAGCATGTCATTGCTATTGACATTGATCCAGGACGTCTGGAGATGGCTCGCCATAATGCAGAAATCTATGGTGTGGCTGACCGCATAGAGTTTGTTCTGGGCGACTTTTACCAGTTGGCACCCATGCTCAAGGCCGACGTTGTGTTCATGAGCCCGCCGTGGGGTGGTCCAGAGTACTTGGGGGCCGATGTGTTTGACTTGAACACGATGCCGTTCCACAGTGCCCAGGAGTGGCTGGATCGCGCTCGAATGGTCAGCAAGAATATTGTGTATTTTATGCCAAAGAACTGCGACCCGGTGCAACTAGCTGACTTGTATCCGGGTGCGCCGTGCGAGATTGAGCTCAACTATACTAATGGCTTTTTGAAGGCAGTTACCGCTTACTACAACGATATGGCGCTGACCGACGAGGGCAGCTGTAGCAGTGCTGACCGGCGAGTGTACCGTAAATAATATCAGACAGTGAAATTGAATTAATATTTGCTATGAGGTGCACCGCTGGAAAAGCAGTAGAACTCTCGGCCAAGGTACAACTGCTCCGTATTCGTACCCACAACATAGCCAGTGGCTGGCATATGCACATCTGGCTTGCTTGGCGTTTTCCGTGATCCCTTTAGCCATGGATCACAGATCACTAATATTCACTAAACATAATATATACATTCATGCTTGAAGACTCGGTGCGCGACGAGGTGTATCTGGCGCGCGGCCTGGATCTATGCGAGAGGTATATTAGCGAAGCGACGTTTTCGGAGCCACTGGATGCGGCGCAAATACGCAAGCTAGTCAATATTGAGAGCATACTCGCGAAACACAGCAAACCAGGGCCACAGAGCGGCAAGTACCAAGAGCGCACGGAGAATGTCGAGCGGCAGCTACGACCTTGGATAGAGAAAAAGAACTCGCTTATTGCCACACTAAGCAGCAGCAGAAGCCCCAACAATGACAATGGGCAAGCTGTCAGCGAGTTAGACCAGCCACGCGGGAAGCAGGAAGGACCAGAGACTCGCGAGGAGTTGAATAGCGATGCGCCACAGCCGCAGCCGCAGCCAGCAGCCCATGTGAAACCTGAGCTGAAGCGGCGATCGAGCTTGGCCGAAAAGCGCGAAGAGCTACTGGGCGAAATGGAGGGGCTCCGGCGGCGAGGGTAAGCACGACACGCGAGGGAACCACGTTTATGTGCTGGCAATTGCAATGCTACTAACCAAGGCTCGGTAAGTGTTTGTAGGGTCGTGCCAAACAGCGTCGAGGGCGTGGAGAGGCTGCTAAAGTCGCAGCGTGCGACGCAGGAGGAGCTCACTTCGGATCTGGTCCAGATGGCGTCAGTGCTGAAGAAGAACAGCGAGGCATTTGGCGATCTGATTGAAAAGGACAAGACGGTAATCGAAGAGACGTCCGACTTGCTCAACAGCAACGTAGCTGGCGTGGGCAAGCACGGCGCGTGGCTGAACAAGTACCGCAAGCGGGCGTGGGGAACGACTGGGCTAACGTGGCTGGTGATCTTGGTTGTGGTCTGCGTGTTCTTCGTGCTGGTGCTGTTTATGAGGATTGCGCCAAAGCGGTACTAGAAAGGCGAAGAAGGGGTTTTAGTTTTTTGTCTTTCTTTTGAAAGTGCTCTTGGACGCCTACCGAGGAAAGGCTTTGTGGCAGAATGGATTCCGCTGCTAGGGATGATTTGCTTGAAGAAGCGTGGGCCTGGGGTTGAAGCATGTTCACAGCGCTAGAAATCTGAGACATAAAGTGGCCCTCCCCACCTAAGGCGTTCCCGCGAGTAGAGCGCGGAGACCTGATAATCGAGTGAGGGGGCCAAGAATGACACTTGCGCGGCCAGGCAAAGTCGCCCAGGCAAGCTTTCTAATCAGCGTGAGCAGAGATTTTGCGGTTTGTCTTGCTTAGGAGCCGCGGGTGCCAATCTCCTCCCCAGGCTTGTGTTTTGTCCTCCCCTGCGTAGGCAGCAGACCTGGCTTTCCGCATATTGCTCGCTCAAAAAAAGCACGCCAGATTTCCCCCCGCCTCTTCTCTTTTTCTGAGCTCTCACTATCCTTGCTCATTTCCTTCTAGTCTGCACTCTTGTCGACGAAAAAAATTTCTCTGCCGTCCTTTAGCGCCTGATTCGTTTGCTAATTCGCACTACACGCAGCGCATTTGCCTTAATAAAGGTAAGCGCACCAAGCTGCTTTGAGCACGGCGGCAGCCAGCCACCGGCAACGCTTTGAACAGAAGGCTTACGGAGCGATGGATGCGCAAAGCTTCTTGCCCCTCTTGCTTGGAAGCACTTGGCGCTTGGCTCTTGGCTAATGGCTCAGGGAAAGAGGCAGCCTATGCCTGGACATTGCTCAAGGGCGATACAGAGACACATATGCGTACATGTGCTCCATGGGACTCGGTACTAACCCACTAGCAGGCTTTGCCTATCTGTATACGTAGCCCGTAGACACGAAGCAGATATCTGGGCGCTCTGCTGCTGGAAAGGCAGCCGCGTGGGCTCACACAAACGACTTTCGGCCCCGTTCGCAACAATACGCTTTTTTTCCCGCGACCGGGCCCACTCCCGTATTTTGATATTGGGCCTGTCGGGCAAAAGAACCACCAGCATCGCCCGAGCTCTGTTTTATCTGCCCAGAGCGGCGCTTGCTCGCTTCAATTTTGCCAGTAAGTGTCTCTCGCCTGCATCATCCGCAATGGGGAGGCATGACAGCCCTCATGTGCGCACATTTGTGCCGCCTGCTCACGGCGCCCTTTCCTTTGCTCTGCTTGCTCAAGGCATCAGCAGCTCCGCCATCAATGGAGAGGGAGAGTGCGTTTTCTCTCTTTCTGGGCAAGCCAAGTCGGCCAGTCTTGTCTCTTCTCTTGCTGCTACAGCCCAAGCCAGAGCCTTCCTTCCCTCCAAACGCCCTCAAAGGGGGAAAGGAGACTGCTGCCATGGCCGCACTTTGCCTCCCCCAAATATGCGTTGCAAAGGCGCTGCTGCTCCTCCTTCTCAGCAATCAGAACCCCTCCCACGCAGCCTGAAAATGTGCCTCTCCTAAATCCTCTCCCCCTCCTCACAGCGCATGTATTTACTGTTTTAGCGCCCCTTACGCGCATTTTGTCTGGCTGTCTCTTTCTGCTTACTGAGCCAAGGCCGCGCTCTCTTTCTTTCTTCTCACTTCTCTACTCTTCTTGTTTCTTCACAGCTATTGTCTTTTCTTGACCTCCAGCGGGCCCCAGCTCACTCTCATACACACTTTTTCGTCTGCGCTTCGCTCACCGCATGTAGGATCTTGCCTGCTTATCACACAACACGCTCGCACACATACTGCTCACTATCCAGCACTCGCATATGTCCGGTGCCGGAGTCGACAGAGCCGCCGCCGCTGCTGACCCGCACGCCTGGCACGCATACCCGCTGCTGGTACCGCAACCAGCCTCCCATTCTGGCGTTATAGTTATAGACGACGATTCTTGCGAGCCCGAACTTGACCGCGCTCGCCAACATCTCACTGCTACTGCTACGGCCACTGCTGCTGCCGCCACTCCAGCGACAATGAAGCCGGAACCAGCCGTTGGCTCGCTATTCTGCGACGAGGACCCTCGTGGCAGCAGGGCCACCGCCTCAGCAAACACACACTGCGCGTCGCCACATCTGGCGCTCCCTGCTCACGACGTATACAAAGGTATAGCGCATATACACTTTTTCTCTCTTGGTGCTGATGATGCTCGTCCTCCTCCATGTTCAGCAGCAACAATGCCCTCCTTCCTCACATATATCGCATCTGTGCTTGCCATGTCTGGCTGTTGTTTTCTATGCCTATTATGCTGGCCACTCCGCCCGCTTGACTCACTGCGCCGAGCGCGTGGCCCAGGCCGCTCGCCCACTGCGTATATTCCTTCTGTACTTGCATTGCTTGCTGGCTTCACTCACTTGCTATATGCCGCTTACTAACTAATTTGCTCTGCCCCTCTGCTATTCGCTGTGTATCTATTGCCCACTCTTGAAATCTCTGTGCCTTGCCCTGGCTTGTCTTCTTACGCTACTGCTGGGCTTACGCGGCCAACCTATTCTGTCTATAGACGCGGAAGCCCCTGCTACGGTAGCGATGGTGCCAGCTGCCGCCTCGTCAGCCTCCGCCTCAAATTCCTTGACCACGACTGTCTTGGGCCCGCTGTCTTCCTTGCTTGCCCTAAACGACTCTATCACATCTGCTGCTGCTGCTGCTGCATCTGCCGGCGCTGCTTTGGGCTTTCAACCAAAGTCAGAGCCCATTGCTCCCCAGCCGCGGTATTTGACCAGATCTGCCAAGCGGAAGCAGGACGATTTGACTTCAGGCCAGCCGAAGCAACAGTGTACTACGCGCATAGCAGCTACAACGGGAGGCGCTGCGGTCGCTGCATTCCAACCTCTGCCTGCCGCCTCGCAGTTGTTCGCTACCGCTCCTCAGCACAATTCGGTCAGCACTGCAGATGCCGCTCTTGCTGCTGCAGGCCGCGTCGTTGACCCGTACTATATGATGGTCTCTGGCGACCAGCAGCCGCATCAGCCTGTTACATGGTCGTCAGCCGCTCTCTACCAGGCTGCTCGCGCTGTTGCTGCTGCCGCTGCTGGACCACCGTCCGCCGCATCGCGCGCGACAAGACAAAAGGCTGCCGCCGCTCAGCAGCAGCAGAACCTGCCTGCACCAAAGAGACGGAAAAATGCCGCTGTGACTACAGCTACCGCTGCAAAGCCTGCAGCTCCTCGTGCCGCTCGCGGACGCGCCGCTCCACGCACCAAACAAGCACAGGTAAGCAAAACCACTTTTACACATCCTCTCTTGCTGACACTCTTTTGTTGAGTGATGACTGCAATCGTTATTAGTGATATTCGCACCAGTGCAGCAAGAGTGTCAATAATCTCGCCCCTCTCCCCAAACCCTCGCTGCCAGTGCTGGAAGCAAGACTTTATTTTGCTCTAGGCCTTTGGGGGTGGCCTTTTTATTTTTCTCACCTCGCCACGGCCAATGCTAGCTGCCAGCAGCAGCAGCCGCGCAAGCCTCTATTTTTTTCTTTCAGCAAAGTTCTTTTTTGGGGCTTCTGTCTACTATGCAAGCATCTTTTGCCTTGGAAATGCACCTTGATTCTAGCCCCTCCCTCGCAAGGCATTGAATGGGCGGTGGTTGTTTGTTGGGTGACAGATGTCTCGATTACTGCGCCTGCATATTGAGAGGGGCCCATTTTCCCCATTCCCCGCATGCTCTGCTAAAAAACCACTTTTGGCTCTCAGGCTCTTTGCCGTGCCCTTAGGCGCACAGTGCAAAAGAATGGGGCCCGCGTCGCGGTTTGTTTGTCTGAGCTGCGTACACAACAGACCTTTTTGTTTGGTTTGTTCTCCTAATGTGAGATTACAAAATGACTGGCCGAAATCTTACCACCTCACAGTGGATGACCTCGGTCTAGCCAGCTTATTGGTATTCGTTTAGTTGCACAAGCAAATACGCATGAATTTGCGGCAACGCCCCCCCTTTATTTTTTCTTCTCGAGTGCTTGCTTGCTAGACGCGATCTTGGGCAGCCGTGTGACTGTAGAAAGAGCGGCTCACCCGTCCTTAACCTCTACCTCTCTCTGTCACGCTCCATCGCTTGCTTCCGTTTCCCATTTTGCCGGAATTTTAGTCTGTCAAAATTCTGTACCCGCCGTTTGCCTCAGAGCGCATATACTAATTAAGTTGTCTATCTGTTCTACATTTTGTATTTTTCATGTAAACCGCGCCGATTGTCTCGCCTCCCTGCTTCACTTTCATACACTCAATGTCGGTGCTGTCATTTGTCACGTCACTATTCCGATCGCGCAACAATCGGGTTGACCCATCTAATGATTCTGCCACGACATCCAAAACCCACCTTCAACCAACATCTGGTACGCCGTCGCTTGCCACCGCAAACAAACTCCACACAAACTATTCTTCCAAACACCACCACCACCACCAACTGCCACACAAAAACGCCTATGCCACTACTGCGTCTAATGCGTCGACCAACGACAACGATGATCACTCGAACCAACTGCGACGCATATTCGCTTCGTCTAAAACGCGCCCTCGGCCGCTGAATTCCAAACTCGCAATCAACGACCACTCCAACACTAACGTATCTTCTCGTTCGCTACAGCAGAAGGCAGAGCCCTCGTGCGATGACCGTGACGGACACTACATTGTCGTTCCTGGCCGCGACTTTAACTCACGCTTCAAGATTCGCCGACTGCTCGGCCAGGGCACGTTTGGCAAGGTCATGGAGTGTGAGGACGCCACCACTGGCCACCTAGTCGCGATCAAGGTGATCCGCGCCGTGCCCAAATATAGAGACGCTGCAAAGATTGAGATCCGGGTGTTGCAAACACTACAGCGCAACGACCCGACCAACGCCTTCCAGTGCATGCACGTCAACGAGACCTTTGACCACCGCAACCATGTCTGCATGGTGTTTGACCTGCTGGGGCCCAGCGTGTTTGATTTTTTGAAGGAAAACGAGTTCCGGCCCTTCTCGCTGCACCACGTACAGCTCTTCGCCGAGCAGCTACTGCGCAGCGTGGCCTTTTTGCACAGCCTCAACCTGGTGCACACCGACCTCAAGCCCGAGAACATCCTGCTCGAGAGCGGCGAGTACGACATTGTGCCGTTTGGCACGGTCCCGGGGGCCAAGACACGAATGCTAAGGTCGACCAACATCCGCCTCATCGACTTTGGCAGTGCCACGTTCAACAACGAGTACCACTCGCAGGTTGTATCGACCAGGCACTACCGCGCACCCGAGATTATCCTCAACTTGGGCTGGTCGTTCCCGTGCGACATGTGGTCCATTGGCTGCATTATCTTGGAGCTGCTGACAGGCGAGGCTCTGTTCCAGACTCACGACAACAACGAGCACTTGGCCATGATGGAGGTGGTGGTTGGTCGTGCTCCCGCCCACATTGTGCGCTCGGTAGCACCGGATCTGCGGCCAAAGTTCTTCCGCTCCGATGGCACCGCTCGCTACCCAGCTCCCGATCAGCCTCGCCAGTCACAAAAGGGCCTGCGCTTGATGCGGCCACTGGACGTTCTGGTTCAGCCTGGAATCAACCCCATCTACGCCAACTTGCACGACTTGCTCTTCCGCTTGTTACAGTACGACCCCCGCTCCCGCATAACCGCCAAGGAGGCCTGTGACCACCAGTTCTTCCGCTGTCGTGTAGGTCCTGACGGTCGCATAGTCAATCGGCCGCCGCATACTCCACAGCAACCACAGCAGCAGCTGGTTCCGCCGCAGCCCGTGCTAGCCTCTGCAGCAGACATGCCGCTTCATTCAGCAGCCCACCAGCGTCTGCACCGGCCATCGTTCCCATCGGCTAGCGCTGCCGTACCTCAGCTCCCTGCCGTGGCTGCCGTGGCCTCTCCCGTGTCAAGCTCGTTCATGTATCCCAGCGGCCCCACGCGTGCCCCCCTGCGCGTGGGCGAGTACTCGATATCGTCAGCCAACAACAACCCACCACAGCAGCTGCCGCCGCCGCCACCGCTCTCTGCGTATCACCATCAGCACCACCACCAACTTGCGCCTACTACACCAAAAGCGGCGCTGTCTAGTCAGCAGCACCCTTCCGCCACCGCAGCGCAGTATGGAGGGTACTATTATCGTGACCCACCACCCGCAGCCAACCCACACTCGATGTACCAGCCTCCAGAGTATACCAGCCGCCCAATTTCGCACTACCAGCAGCAAGCCCCACCTCAGTTGCATCTACCGCCGCCGAACTCGCGCAGCCACGCTGACTCCTACTCCTGGCATTACGCTAACGGCGCGAATGTTGCCACTATCCACACGCCGACTGGCCACAGCAACAACGGGACGCAGTTGGCTGCCTCGAACGTCGCGCCCAATGCTGGCTATGAGGCCTACAGCGTGGACATGTCGTCGCAGTCACGCAGCGGTGGCAAGCGCAAGGCTGGAGCTCCGGTAGACTCGGGCTATTTTCCTGAGCCACTGGGGTCCGTAGCAGACGGGTATCCTGTTGGTGGTGCTCACAATGGCCGCTCGAGTCCCATTGCTGGTGGACCACCCAGCAGCGGTCTTGGTGCATCACGGCCCATGCCACGCAACTTTTCATCGGGCTCGCTGTTTACTACTGCGCCGCTGACTTCTACTGGCTCGCTGGCCTCGCCTGGTGGCTATGCTTCGAACAAGGGTTGTAACTTGCCGCCGCTTGTCTCGCATGCAGCGACTCAGCCCGTGGCCCTGGCTGCTGTTAATGGCGGTAACGTCAACCTGCCCCCTCAGCACCCATACCACCAGCAGCGCCATCACTTGCTGGGCAGTCACCCTTCATCTGGAGCGATGGCCAGCGCTGGCCAAGCAGCAGGCAATGGAATGACCACCCGCCTGCCTATGGATGCTAATGCCACGCCAACGCTGACTATTGCCTCGACTGCGACTCCCACACCTGGGTCGACGAGTACGCAGCTAGGAAATGGAGCTACAGCGCACACTGCTGAAGGTAACTCTGTGCTAGCAGCTGGCTCGCTCAAGCTGGCTGGTCGTTCTTTGCCGTCGCTGCCTCTAAGCAGCGCTGCGCCGGCTCGCGCGACCTTTGCTGACCCAGCTCAGCAGCAGCAACAGCAGCAGAATACTAGCTACTATTACCGCCAGAACGCAGCCGCTCAGAAGTTGCAGCCACCAGTGTCGCCTGCAGGTCACTCTCAACAGATGCATGGCAATCGTAGCGGGTACCCGAACCTGCCGCCCGCGCAATCGCTGCTACAGCAAGTGCCGCCAGTCCAGCAGCCGGTACCAAGTGCGCTTGGTGACTATGCGCACCATCATCTCCAGCCGCAGCAGTATGCCTCGCCCTCGACGGCCCACCACTATCCAACATATTAATGAACACTTCGTTTCTTTGGTTACTCTGAAAATTTTTACCCTGTACAGCAAATTCTTTCACTATGTTGATCCATGCCCCCTAAATACACATCACATATCACTTTAAATGAGTAGATCTGCCACAAGTACATGCTATAATAAAAGTGGGGTGCCAAAAAAAAGAGGGCACCACCTGCCAATTGCAAGCAGGCCTTGGCTGGGTAACCGGGAAGCTGGTTGACTTGGACACTTTTCAAAGACGAGCGCTGTCTCTGTCTTCCTTGCTCAAAGGCTTTGAAGGCTCTGGGACAGCTCATCTGATCAGCACGTCATAAGCGTGCAATTGCCTCCTAGCAACGGGGGGTGGGCAGCTTGTGTGTTGCTCCGTGCCTACCTTTGCTTCAAAGAAACTGCATCAATTGGCTTGGACACACCTGTCGGTTGGAAGTCAGCTAGTGAAAAAAATGGGGGGAGGGAAGCAATTTTTCAGGAGTGCCTCAGCAGCTCGAAAGGTTGCTATTCTTTTTTGCTATAAAAGCCAAGCTGTCGCCGCCTCTTTTCTCTCTCACAGAACAATCAACACACTCTATCTCTCTTATTTACACTCTTAGACCAACCTCCAATCGCTAGTAGTGCCAACGACAATATTTTCATATCTTTTTATGTTTGAGCTTGACAACGGTATGCTTGGAGTTAAAAGTGACTCGAATGAAATTAAAGATTATGAACAGCTGAAAATCACTTTAAACAAATATTCTAACAGCAATAATGAGGCTGATGAGGCTGCCGACGTGTACGATATTTTTGTCTTTGGAGATAATGAGTTGATACATATCCTTAAATCCGTAGACGGGCTTCAGGAACGCTTTGCTATAGGCAATGTTTGCGTATTTGGTGGAAACCCGGAAGACGTAACGGAGTTGAACCAACTCATCAAGATGGGGGGATATGCAATGGTTTTGAAACATGTTAACGAATTAGCTAATGCTTATATGGCAAAGCATGGATTATCTAATGATTAATGCTTTTGACTGCTAGCCCAAAGCCTATTGTCAATAAGCAGTTTGTTGGATCACGTTCTTATGGCAGCCACACACACACTTTTCCTCTCACATGGCCATTGCGCGAGTCAAGCATACTAATCTATTGAGACAGGTCTTTATTTAGCAAGTGGTGCCTATCTGCTTGCTTGTTTTTTGGGCTCCGACCGATACACATCCAAGACCCGCCTAGCTACTAAATGCTTTGGCTTCTACGCTCTACCTTACTCTAGTATACCTTGGTATTTTTCATTAATACATGTTTAAGAATAGCAATTACAGAGCACTCCGCTCCACTCGGGGTGCCCGCGAGTTGGGTGGCGCTCTGGAATCGACTGAGAGCCCGGGAAGCCAAACACACTTGCCTGACCCAAGGGTTTGGAAAAAAAGCGGCTGATTTCCAGCGCGTAGCAGAACGGCACAGGCCTGGGGTACTGAGTACTAGCCAATCCGCTACAGCTTGGAAAGCTAAGCAGAGTGCTAGGCATTCAGTGAGGTGCAAGCACAAAGCAGTGCCTAGGATGACCTAATCAAAGACAAGCCATGTAGCGCTTTAGGCTCAATGCTACTGGTATAATATTATGCCGGCTTTGTTTCCGTTGCGGTTAGAATAATAAATCTCTCACCACATTTTCAATACGCTTCTGTCTTAATACGCATCAATTTCCTGCGTGGCCAAACCCACATTCTAGCACCAAAAACATTGTTGGGGTGCCGTTTTTGTAGCACTAAATCGGTCCCATCCGATCGTTTAATTACGCCCAACTACTCTGCTTCTCTATATACACTTTTTCTATTCCTTGAGCATTCTTTTTCTAGTTGTTACTATCTGTCAGTGGCGCGCAAAATAACATACACCCCATAGCGATGGCGAGCTCCAGAAACAGCGAAGAAATGGACAACGACTTTGGCTTGTTCCAAGAGCCAGAGGACTACTATCCACCTGCGCCTAGTGACAAGGTGGAAGTATTTGAGCGCAACCCCGAGTGGGTAGCCGCGGGCACGCCGTCGAAAATTACAGTTAATCTCTTGGGCGCACACCCGCTGTGGGGCCATTACCTGTGGAATGCGGCCAAGGTATTTGCCAACTACCTCGATGAGCACAAGCATATTGTGGACGGAAAATCGGTTTTGGAGCTAGGCGCTGCTGGTGCACTTCCCTCGCTCGTGTCAGCCTGCAATAGCGCCAGCCGAATAGTCATTACCGATTACCCTGACCATGACCTCGTTGAGAACATCAGGAGAAACGTAAAGGCCAACGTTCCTGCAGAAAAAATTGCTAATGGGCTGGTGGCTGTGGAGGGATTCAAGTGGGGGCATGACATTGAGAGAATCGCAGGATTGAGCTCCAGCGGAACTTTTGATGTTTTGATCTTGTCGGACTTGGTGTTTAACCACTCGGAGCACTCTGGATTGCTTCGCTCGGTCGACCGGCTGATGACCAAACCTCGGGCGGATGGAAGCGGTGGTGGTGAGGCTTTTGTGTTTTTCACTCATCACCGCCCCTGGCTGGCCGACAAGGATATGGACTTTTTAACTCGCGCCCATGATGAGCTAGGTCTTACTGTCACAAGGCTAGTAGAGGACTATACGGGCGCCATGTTTGACTCGGACCCTGGTGATGAGCGTGTACGTGGGACTGTTCACGGGTTCTGTTTGTCCTTTCCTTCACCACATACTCAAAGCTCATAAAACGCGTTGATGTTTCCTGCTTGACACCTAGAGGATGCTGGCGATACTACTAGTGGATGAAGAACTGCTAACAATAAATGCATGCTATAGTAAAAGTGGGGTGCCAAAAAAAAGAGGGCACCACCTGCCAATTGCAAGCAGGCCTTGGCTGGGTAACCGGGAAGCTGGTTGACTTGGACACTTTTCAAAGACGAGCGCTGTCTCTGTCTTCCTTGCTCAAAGGCTTTGAAGGCTCTGGGACAGCTCATCTGATCAGCACGTCATAAGCGTGCAATTGCCTCCTAGCAACGGGGGGTGGGCAGCTTGTGTGTTGCTCCGTGCCTACCTTTGCTTCAAAGAAACTGCATCAATTGGCTTGGACACACCTGTCGGTTGGAAGTCAGCCAGTGAAAAAAATGGGGGGAGGGAAGCAATTTTTCAGGAGTGCCTCAGCAGCTCGAAAGGTTGCTATTCTTTTTTGCTATAAAAGCCAAGCTGTCGCCGCCTCTTTTCTCTCTCACAGAACAATCAACACACTCTATCTCTCTATTATTTACACTCTTAGACCAACCTCCAATCGCTAGTAGTGCCAACAACAATGTCTCCGTATCTTTTTATGTTTGAGCTTGAAGAAAGTAAGCTCGATATTTATCATTATTATGAGAAAGTTCCAAATTTTAAATCAATTAGAGCCGAGTTGCACAATTACTATAACAAAAAGTATGGGGATGCTAAGGCTGCCAGTGTTTTTAGTGTCTATGAATTTGAAGAAGAGGAGTTGAAGTCGGTGCCCACCAGCAGTCCTACGGACGATCTTAAGGCGCACTTAGCTCTAGGCAATGTTTGCGTCTTTATTGGAGATAAGGAGGATGTGGATGAATTAAAAGAACTCATTAATGAAAACACATATAAAACTATATTAGAACGTGTTAGCAAAATGAGAGATGATTATATGGCAGAACATGACCTATAGAACATTGACGTATTTTCACCAAGTGATATCACCAAGCGTGTTGGCTGTTGAGCCAACGGCTACTTAATTCAGAGATCACCCGACGGTGATCTCCCTTTTTCCCTTTCTCGTTTTCCGGACCGACTTTTATCTGTTTTTTCTTCAGAGCTGTTTTTAACCTTTTTTCGAATATATTTTGTTTCACCTCTGATAGCGACTGTTTAGTTGTCTTTAAACAGTTCGCTTTCAAAGCGGACTGTTAGTGTTTCATAGGCAACTTTGCCTATAGTGGCTAACTTATGTGTCGGTGGAAGGGCTTTTAGACATAGTGCTCCCTCTTTATCTATCAATAAATACATTGTTTAAGTGTTAGCTCCAAATATAAAGCTAAATATAAAGTTGCTAGCAAGTGAGAGAGGACATAAGCAGGCGCAGCCCTAATCAATGCCTACCCGATCAAATCAGCCCTATCAGCTTTTTTTTTTCTCTTTCTCTGATCAGGCAAGCTTAAACGAGACAGCTTCTTACAGTCGGGAATCTTTTATTCATTTTTTTCTAGAGCCAATTCACAATGTCTTTACCACAGGCTGCTGTTGCCAACGAAATGCCTGGCTGTATAGAAGAGTGCGTCTATGCCGTGGATAGTGACGGCGAGCTCTATTCAGACGACGACAACGACTCGGAGGAGGCCGAAGTAGAAGCAGACGATCTACTGGGACATATCGAGAACTGGGGCGAAAACGGGTGCGACTTTACCAAGCAGTACAACCGCATGCGACAACAGGCTGCTGTGCTCCAGAGCAGCGGCAGGCCCTCCGGCGCGCAAGCGCGAAAGGCCATTATAGACACCGTAGCTGGAACGAACAACAAGCCCAGTATCAGTGGCAGCGGGACTCTGAAGAGCGCAGACTTGAGCAAATATTCCAGCCGCCTAAAGCTGGATGAATTCGTTGGGCAGCCGAGCAAGGAGGGTGCCAGCCTTGGGGGCAGTCGCAAGGCACAGGGGGCGTTGACAGCGCAGCGCAAGGACAAGGCGGACCGCGCTACGACGGAGCAGGTGCTGGATCCGCGGACACGCATTATACTGTTCAAGCTGCTGAACCAGGGGATTGTGTACGAGGTCCACGGGTGCATTAGCACGGGTAAGGAGGCCAATGTGTACCACGCGGTGACGGAGAGCGGCGAGCACCGAGCGATCAAAATCTACAAGACGTCGATTCTGATCTTCAAGGACCGCGATCGCTATGTGACGGGCGAGTACCGGTTCCGGCACGGGTACTCGAGGCACAATCCGCGCAAGATGGTGCGGCTGTGGGCGGAGAAGGAGATGCGCAACTTGAAAAGGCTCAACGCTGCTGGCATCCCGTCGCCCTGCCCGGTTATCTTGCGGCAGCATGTATTGGTCATGGAGTTTTTGGGCACTCCCGAGGGATGGGCGTATCCTAGACTCAAGGATGCAGTGATCCCGGCTAGCCGGTTCCCCGCGCTGTACTACCAGCTGGTGCACGACATGCGAGTCATGTATGCGGTTTGTAAGCTGGTTCACGCGGATCTGAGCGAATACAATATCCTGTATCACGGCAAACGCTTGTTTATCATCGATGTGTCTCAGTCGGTGGAGCACGACCACCCGCATGCGCTAGACTTCTTGCGGCACGACTGCAATAACGTGACAGAGTTTTTCCGTAAGCGCGGCAATGTGCGGACCATGTCTCTGCGGCGGCTGTTTGAGTTTATCACGGATCCGGCGGCCGGCAGCTCCAGCGACGATATAGATCGGGTGCTAGGCGTGATCCAAGAAGAGATGGAACATGTATCTGATGAGGAGCTGCTGAAGCTTCGGGCGGACGACGAGGTTTTTAGGCAGTCGTATATTCCGAGAACTCTGGACGAGGTCGAGGACTATGTGCGCGACGTAATCAAGATCAACGACGGTAAGACTGACGAGCTTATCTACAACAAGCTTGTCGGTCTGAGCCTGTCTACAGCCAATGTCCCTGATGGCGACGAAGGCCAGAAGCCCACGGGCACTGCTGCCATAAGCGCGACAGCGCCTGTTCAGGATAAGGAAAAGCCCAAGAAAATTGCCGGTGTGCATTTTGCCGAGGAGCCAGCATCGGCGGCCAAGGTGTTGCCAGCTGAAGACAAACCAGAGCAGCTAGTAGCGCCTGTAAGCGAGGATAGTGCTGATCGAGCCGTTGCTGCCGCAGAAGAGGGCGATGCCGGGTCTAGTGATGATGACGACGACAGCGATGTGGATAGCCAAGACGGGTCAAAGGGCCGAAAAAACGAGAGCAAGGAGGAGAAGCGCGAGCGGAAGCAGGCGGTCAAGGAGGCCAAGCGCGAGCGGCGCAAGACCAAGATGCCCAAGGCAGTGAAGAAGCGTAAGGAGCGTGCCTGCAATGCCAGAAAATAGCCTGGTGATCACCCCCCATATCAGCATTTTTCTCGGAAAAAATACCAGCTTTTTACTCAAATCTGTTCCGCTGCTTATCTCTGTGGATCGAAGGCTCTTCTTTCTCCATTAGATTTTACGATACACGATGCTGGCAGCACTGCGAAAGAGGCTGCCGTCGCGCAATACGGCGCTCTTCTGGGGCAGCGTATTCGGCGTAGTAGGGTTCTATAAATACAACAGTAAAGAGAGCAGAAGGCGGCTAGAACACTACTGCAAGCAGGCAGAGACCGTGGCGAATGAGCCGATAGGAGCACTGGACACTCCACGCAAGGTGCACGTTTATATCGCGACGCCGATGGGAGAGCTAGGCACGCGAAAGGCGCGGCTGCACTGGGAAAAGTACATTTTGCCCGTGTTTGTGGCAGGAGCCTTGGACTATGAGCTGACGCTGGTCAACGACACTGAGACGGTCAACGATGTAGAAAAGGCCGTGCGGGGCGGCGTACACAGTCGGGTTGCTGAGGAAATCAAGGAGCAGAGGCGCAAGGCGCTGGAGCTGGAAGAGGGCAACGAGGAGCTGAAGCTATGGCGGCAGGCGATTGTCGAGAGAAAGAAGGACAATGAGGCCAGGGACACTATGAATCGGATTGGTCGCGCGCCTGGTGAGGTTAATGTTAGCTCATGGAAGCCTGAACCGTACCCTGGGGTCATGGATGTGGTGGCGATTGGGCGCGAGACGTGGGTGGAGGTCATCAATGGCCTGAGCGAGGGCGCAACTGGGTCGCTCAACTATAGCGTGCCGCCGCTGGTGCCGCTGGACTCGGAGGTGAGGGCGCAGCAGGAAGAGGACCGCGTTATCGCTACGCCGGATGCGGCTGGTGCTGCTGTGATTGATACCGCGGGGACGGTGGCTTCACCAGCTCCCACTGAGGCATTAGTGCCTCAGGTGGTGGACTATGACCGGTTTGACAGCAAGCATGGAGTGGAGCTGCCAGGTGCGGCGTACATTGCGCACTACAACCACACGGGCTGGGGTAGCCTACCATTGCGCGTGTGGCACTTTTTCCACGACCAGGAGAACGTCGACTTTTATGCCCGTCAGGCCCTGCAGGTGGTGTTTGAGTCAACTCGTCGCCCAGCACGTGATGCCAAGGAGGTCATCAACATGGGCAAGGATGAGGAGGCGCAGCCGGCGTGGGAGGGCGAGACCTTGGATGTGGTTGTGGATCCGGCTGTGGCGGCATCTCTGAAGATCTACGATACGCAAGCCTAGAGGTACAAGGGGGACTTGACCTTTCTTTTCCCCTAGATTTATATTGGTATTGGCCAAGAAACAATGGAAACTCCCTCTTGGCTGGTGTATCACTAGAGAATGGCTCCACACACAGCCCCCATTTGGCATTGAAGATGAAGAAAAGGTGGCGCTGCGCATGCTGGTTTCTTCTCATAGCTGAAACCAAGCGCGTGTGTGGCTGATGGAGTAAGCGTCGCAGTATACTAGTTGCTGTATCGCAGATCGCAGAGTACCACGATCGAGTTTCTTTTTTAAAAGTAGCCTGACATTTTTTTTGACGAAACAGGCCACTACATGAAGCTGTAGGAAGGCGTGTTCCTGTGAGTGCCCGAATGTGGTGCATGGCAGATGCAGAGTGTGCGATTTCAGATCTCGCAAATCGCAGGCAACTGGGGGTGGGCAATCACCCGCACACAAATTGGATGGAGGGAGGCGTACTGCCAAATTGGGGAGGGAGAGAAGCATCGGCAGAGTCAGACCCACTAAACGGTTTTTCCCACTTTTCTTTACTTTTTTTCTTGCCTCTCCGTCCCCCCTACCACCCACTTGTATTTTGCCATCTCTCTTCTCCCCCCACGCTGTGAGCTGTCTACTAGCACCGTGTATTTACTACTATCGTGTCACTCACTCTCACACACTTTCACTCGTCCTTCCCCGCACGCGTTATAAGGCTTTCTCCGTGGCCTTGCTCCTTTTTTATTTTTATTTTTTTGATACCTCGCTCGCTTCTGTCACATATCTGCCGCGTATGGATCTGAGTTCTGTCTGCGGGCCGGATGTGCTCTCGCCGCGTCCTGCCATGGCAGCTCTTAGCACTGGGTCGGGGGCTACGTCGCCTCTGCCTAGTGTCCATGAGTTGGAGAACATTCGAGTGTCACTGGCCTCGCCCGAAAGTGTTATCGCGTCTGCCGCTATCACTCATAAAAATGCCATGGCAGAGACGACACCTGCCGCCTGTACGCCTCGACATCTGCAGGCAGCAGCCACCACAGCTATTGCTCGCCCTGGTGGCACTCAGCCATGCACGAGCAGGTCTTTGCTGTCACAGCCACACAGCGCCACTGCGACAAAGGCTTACGAATGCGAGCGTCGGCCGGAACTTGTAAAGGCTTTGGGTGAGAAGCGGCCACAGTCACCGACACTTTTGGAAAGGTATCGCGCGGAGCTGCGTGCTGTGGCTGAAAAGTGCAAGGTCTTGAGCCAGTTTGCTGACCAGTATGGACCCGATAAGAACAAGTTCAATGCACAGCCATCGGATGACCTGGTCATTGATATGGCGCGCAAGGCCTATGAGGTGCTCATGGTCTTTATGACCATTCGTAGGGAGCGCATGGCTACTAGCGCTGATGATGACACCATGGAGTACATTCGCAAACGGCGCACTGTGCTCTCGTCTGCCCACACTAAGGCTCGCAAACGATCGGTAAGTCTCTATTTGTCTTTCTGTTTCTTTGACACACAGCTGGCCAATATTCTCTTTTTTGGCTTAATTACAGCTTATCACTTTGCTCTTTTTTGGGTCTCAGACGATTGACACATCCCTACTTTCCTATGTACTGTATCGTTCTCATATCTTCCCTCATCGTCTAATCAAACATTATGGCTTGTAGAAACGTGCCGATGCTACCCAGCCCAACTCTTGCCGCTCTTGCGGCATATCAGAGACTCCGGAATGGCGCCGCGGCCCTGACGGCGCACGCACCCTGTGCAACGCATGCGGTCTTCGTAAGTACAGCTTTCCAGGGAATGTTTTTTACCAGGTCACCTGTGTGCTCGTATGAAGGAGTGCTATTTGCTTATTCGCCGCCTCCACTTCCGCTCCCCCCTCTCCCCCAACGGCTTTTTTTTCTCAAGGGGCCATTGCTGCAGCACTTTGTTGTTATTTTTCGCCACGTTTACACATCAAGATTGCATGCATAATCTCTTCGTCAATCTAACCGGCATTGATCTGATTGTTGTAGATTACGCCAAGCTGAATAAGAGGCGTGCCGGCGAAACTGAGCGCCATTCAGCTGGGTCCTCGGGCTCGGTTGCGCCAGCTGATCTGCCAGTGCCCATGGATAGCATGTCATTGTCGCACTCGGCTGCATTGTACCACGGTGATCATACTTCTGCCAACTTGCCAGCGTCTCACCCCGCTGCACCCGCTGCATTGACAATCCCGCCGCCGTCGCACCATCATCGCCTGTTGCCGCAGTCTGCGCCGTACCTGCAGATGCACCATCATTCTGTACCGGCTCATGTGTATGCCACCCACTACTCTGCGCCCAATACTGCAACGTATCCGCCTCCACCACCGCCTGTGCATCACCAGGGTCAGGCACCCGGTTTGCCTAGATCGGCGTCGTGGCAGACTCAGCAGCCACAGGGGCCCTATCACCACGCGCACTATCAGCAGCAGCAGCAGCAGCAGCAGCAGCAGCAGCAGTCTGCTTTTGGTGACCAGCGCGATCCCTCCTTTGCAGAGTACCGCCGCCCTCCCATGCCAATGCCTGGGGCTCTTCATATAAACGGCGTGCACAAGTCGCAGCCGCAACAGCAGCAACAGTCGCAGCGCCCTGCTGCCACCTCCTCAATCTCCAAGATACTCGGATAGAACTCCCTGTTGACGCAGCTGTAGGACCTGGAATGAACAAGCATAAGATTTAGGGTTGGCTTTGTTGCCATGTTGGCGCTGCAAACACCAACAGAGATGAACAAATGATCACGTGGCAAGGTATCTGCCCCTCTTTAATTTAATTTCGTCGTGTGCAAAGCAACTCTTGACTCGGCTCTCTCTTTTAGCTTCCATTTTATTAATTTCTTGCATTTTGTCCATTTGTCCAGTTCCCGTATTGCTAGACGTTGCATTCTTTTAATTTACCTCCACCACAGCAACTAGCAATGCCAGAGCCCGAGCTTTTGCTTGCAGCAAGCGTGGCTGCGGCAGACGTGGAAGCGAGTACCGGGGTACTGGAAGAGGCCCGGCGGTCGACGCGACAACATCAGCCACGCTACGTCGACAATTCGCTTACTGGCGACGAGGTATTTGACCTCTTGGACCACTTTATCATGGAGGACGATGACCAAGGCACTAAGCAGCGCAAAAGGAGGAAGAAGAAAACTACGGCTGCCTCTCAGCAACACAAACGTGCTAAAAAGAGCGCCGCCTCGGCGAGCGATGAAGACGCGCCACTAATACTGCGGCTGGAAAAAGAGAGCTCGTCTGCTTGTTCGCCCGACGCGAATCCAAAGCGCGAGCCGCCTGCCCTGCGACCTCGATGGTACAACCAGATGTATGTCATGTTTTTGGCCTTGCGGCAGTCGTCGGGATACACGTCGAGCCGCAGCGAGTTAGTTAGAAACGCTGTTGAGCTGGATAGGCGTATTAGCGAGGAGCGAGGGCTGCCTAGGGCGTTTACAGGCAAGACGCCGATGAACAGTGCTAGTGCATTGTTGACTAATAACTGCGATAGGCACTTTACTCAGTTTAGGCCCCCTGGTGCCAAGTGCTATCACTTTAAATTGGCCTATGACCCGGGCGACTTTGAGAGCGCCACGAGGGCCTATAACGAGTGGCTGGAGGTCTTGATTACAAAGGACTGGCCGCTCTGTTTTGGCCCGGATCCGGAGTCCCAACTACTGCCCGAGCTGCAGACACAGCTTCCTGCGGGTGGTGCTGCTGAGGAAAGTCGACCAGGGGACGCTAATAGTACTGCTGCAGACTCGCTGGCCTTGGAGGTGCCTCCCAATGGCGAAATTCCAGAAATTAGGCCAGAGGTAGCCAGCATACCCGAGCTTGCATCCAGGTCTGAGCTGCTGCTGCTGCCCGCAAGTGGCGAGCCAACCGATGACGCACCACTTGCCACAGCTGGCAGTAAGGCTCCTGTGGCTAATGCCATTCCCACTAGCTGGCGCGACGTTGTCGAGGTTAAGCCGTCGACAATTCCTAATGCGGGGAATGGGCTTTTTGCCGTATGCGACCTCCCAGGTGGGATTCCCTTGGGGTTCTACTTTGGCGTTCCAATGACGGAGGACGAGTTTGACTCGCTTAAGGAGAAAGTTGGGCTGGCATCACACTACTCAATAATGTACCGCAAGACGGTACTCGATGCTACGGATAAAGACGGGATGCCGTACACAGACCCTGATGGTCCCATGTATTGTCCGTTCCACTTTATGAATGAAGATCGCGAGGGCCAGCGATACAACATTACGTTTCTGGAGGGCGCAAAGGTAAACCAAATCATTTGCCTGACGTCGCGTGCTATTAAGCGTGGGGAGGAGCTGTTTGTGTCCTACGGAGATGAGGTCGACCGGTCGCACTGGGGTAATGACGAAGAGGCTGGAATGGGGCCCAATGCGGAGTGCGATTTATTGTCGTCGCCACAGCCGCCACGATCGTGGATGATGCGTGGCGCTACATCGGCCTGCTCGCCCATTAGGATGGCTAATGGCAGCGCTGCTTGTTCGGACCCTACTAAAAAGGGCCATTCGGACCTCACTCGTCTGCTTAAGAGCTTGAGCACGACAGCACCAGCCAATGCTCCAGAGCAGACGGATTCGTGTGTGAGCCAAGGCGAGAGCAAGATAAAGCATGGCGAGTCTGTTTGAGTGTGTACATTTTGTTTAGTTCTTCTCAATGTTCGTGGAGAAAATAAATATCAAACGAACTGCGCAAAGAGTGCCTGTCAGTGCCTTTGCAGCTACTTGTCGTCGCCTAGATTCATAACTTCCATTAGCGCGCCGTACAACTACATTATGGTAAAGGCTCATACATATCGTATTGGTTAGTATCTTTGGGCTTTGACACCTGATCTGAGTTGCGAGCTCTTAGATGGGCACATACCATTTTAATCTTTGCCCGTATTTCGTTTGCCTCTTCGGTGTGTCTGTCTGCGAGCCTATTTTGATGCAATTTAGACAAGTGCAGTGGTTAGCAGAGATGACTCAGGTGCATAAAGAGCACCCGCGGAAGGGCGGGTCGTTCTCAATGTCCAGATGGATACTTGCTTTTCCAAATGCTTGACCTTGTCATCAATAAACGCGTCGGCCTCTTCCAGCGTCATTTGCAAGTGAAAGCCAAACCCCACGCTGACATAAATGTATGTTGTATCTGGTACGAAGGCTTTGACGTAAAAGTCCGATCCCAGATCCACCTTGGTCTCAAGCTCCTCTAGTCCCTGCTCGCGGATAGTCTCTATATGCGTCTTTAGCTTAAAGTACTCCGACATGCGGTTATAGATAGTGTCTCGGAGCCCGAGTACTTGCTTCAAGTCAGGCTGGAGACGATCGGTGATAAAGCCCTCATACTTTTTGATTGAGCTTTGTATTTCTGGCGGGTATTGCGAGTAGCTGAGAGCAGGCAGCTCGGGCTGTAGAACGCTCATTTTATACACCAACTTATTAGGTACAATAGTGTAAGCAAATAGTGGAAGTGTGCAGCGCTTAAAATCACCAAGCCATCAGTGCAAAAAAAAATGGTAGCTGCCAATGAAACGGTGGAAAAAGTTATGGATAGTGATCAAATGTACTAGAGTTTTTGGCAACTAGACTTTTATTACACGCAGCTTCAGCAACTCGCTGGCATGTACGGCCTCCATTGAGTCGTCAACATAGATAGCGCCGTACGTGTACTTGACCCAGCTGCATATTATAGGCGCACCAGTTCCCCAGCGACTCAGTACAACATCACCATCACTATTGTAGCTGATCTGAATACGGTTGTACTTGGACGGAGCATCTGGCAGTGCAATGGCACTACCTCCGCAATACTCGCCTCCAATCTGTAAGAACTGGCCCTCAAAGGTTAAATAAGTGGCACCATCAACCACTGCTGTTCCAAAAATAGCACCATGGTCGACCATGCCATGGGCTAAGGCCTCGTATAGCCCCAAGTGGTTTGTGTGGTTGAGGACGTGGAGCCAGTCCTTGCCATCAAACATGGTCCGCCTTTCTTCTTCAGGGTCCATGTCATCGCCACGGCCGCTTTGAACTTGAAGCAAGAACCGATCACCCTCGACCACCTCTTCGCCATTGATGTCACGAAGCATAAACTCAGAGCCCTGAATCGTGTGTGCCTCAGTACCGATCTGCGCCTGCTCCTCGTCCAGAAGACCCTGAACCGTGATTAACCTGTTGGCTAGCCTAGAGATTGTGCGAGTCTTGATCGACGGTCCAAACGCATAGCTTATGCTGGGGTTCTCAGTGTCTACCACCCTGTATTTCTTGCCGCGGTTAACCACAAAGAAATGCGATACACACAAACCAGCCTTGCCTTGAGCAACTTTAGCAAGCATAGCCGCATCTATAGCTATCGTCAATTCGTAGTACTCTACTATCGTATTGTCATCGATCACGTAGTTGGAGACCAGGGTATCGGCTTCCTGGCCAAACACAAAGTAGAGCACCGGCAGTGGCTCCAACTGCAACAGCCCGTCTACTTCCTTAAACTTTGTGCCAAATGCGTTAGCGTATAAAGCGTCTCTCCACAGATGCGACATGACGGCGTTTCGAGACTTGTAGCTGAACTTGATAGGCGGGTGGAAGTGGCTAAATAGTGTAAAGTGGTCTTTCTCCAAGACAAAGAACCGCTGGTAAGGCCTCTTCTCCAACTCTAGGTTGCCATCAAACATGGTCGAGTTGACAGTCACAAGGTTGGTGCGCCTGTCTTCTAGACACTTTTGCACTTTTGTGAAATCGACGTAGTCCGGAACATAGATGGTGGGTGCTCGCAAGGGCGGCTCCACTATCTTTTCCGCCGCGGGTGGAGGCGTACCTAGATGCATTGCCGCGTTCTCATATGAGAAAAAGTCTGTCGGAGGGGGGAAAGCGCTGGGATAGGTAAAAGTCAATGGAGTGTGAAAGTAGAAGCGGTAAATAACAATGGCCGCAAGGACAAGAAAAACGTGGAGTGGTGCCGCCATTGCTATAGGTGGCTGCGCAAAGAACAAAAAAATGAAAGGCGGATAAGAAAAGATGGTGTACGGAATGCAACTAGATTTGTCTAGTTTTTCAGTGGCACAACCAGATTTGCGTGATGCCAATCACTAGGCATTCCGGGTTTCAGGTCTTTTTGGCTTTGCACAGCCAAGTGCTGCTTACATCTGCGCAGACGCACGCTGCATTGCCTTTTCATTGTTTAGCTAACTGTAAAAACAATGGCTTGTAAGTGAAAAACTCGCCCAGATCACAAGAGAAGCAGCTGAATTAGCAAAGTGCTATTACTGCTTCTTTACCACTTTGTTGAAGCTTTCAAAGGGCCATAGTGCAAAGAAAGCTCGCTCAGCTCCAGGCAGCAAAATGGCCAAAGACATGCTTAAGCTCTTCTTTTTACATCTTTTTTAAAACTATCCATTGTTTTGCTCTTATTTTTTACAAGTTTTCTCTTACCACCATGTCCAACAATGAATCGCCAGCTCAGAGGATTCCTTCTCACGTTTTGCACAAGGTGTTTGACTACGCGGCAAGTATAGTGTATGATATTGGCAATGATCAAGGCACTATTGTTAAAGAATGTCTCTCAGTCAACTCTATGTGGAGACAGGCAGCCCTGGAATACATGTGGAGAGAGCTGAGTCTAGTTGTTGACAGCAGGGATAGCAGCATCTATATCCATTACCCTAAGTGGGCCAAGCGCTTTAAGCTGCCAATTAACGCTACCACCCTTGTAAGGAAACTCTGCATTCGTGTGCCCATTCATGCTATTGAAACTGGGCTTGCATCCGAGTTGCTTCTAGAGCATATGGGTAAGGAGGCGCACTTTTCTCTGGCTAATAAGCTTGCTATAACTGTTATTGACAGCCCTACAAAGCCAAAAACCCCAGCAGGCATAGCCATCGGAAATGTTCTCAGCTTTACTCAACTGCTGAGCTCAGTGATTCGGGTACCAGCAACAACAACAAAAATAAAGTTTAGCAGATCAAATGAAGGCCTTTATAGTTATAACGAGAAGTCAGTTGGTGCGCTTGTAAACTCGCTGTCCAATAACACAAGTAGCTTGGCAGTTAATTTGCAAATGCTCAATCTGAAACATCCATCAACTTTAGAAAACCTGTCTTTGATCTCCTCGCTCCAGGTCAACTGCAAAGAAAGGTTAGACTTGCATATGCAGCTTATACACAAGTGTGCCAATACGCTGATAGCCTTGGATGTTGGACTAGTTAGCGCAAAAACATTATTCCATGGCCTCGAGGGCAATACTGTTATCTACCCAAATATGCAAAAGCTGCAACTGGTTGCTTATGCTCCAGATGGCTTTTACGATCGACCGCTGGTCCCAGACATTGTGCCATTTCCCGAGCTAACAACATTGCGAGTCTTACTAGAATATCCGTTTGGAGACGACGTACTATTTAGAGGAAACAGCAGTACCTTGGAAAGTCTTACTATTTGGGCGGACAGAAAAGCTGTGCAAATGCTAATTAGCAGTCCGGCATTTGGCCAAAAGTTCAAGAGCTTGCGGAAGGTAGCGATTCATGATGATTTTAGCAGTGATGATTTATCTCTTGTCCCAGAAGACATTATGGCCAAGTTCTTAGGTGCTCTAGTGAGCTCTGTGTACAATTTAAAGATAGTGTCTCCATTATCGACTGTAAGGCTGTTGCCAGTGGTGCATAGTGGCTACAGCTGTGGAAACATCCAAGTGCTAATGGCAACATTTGTTAGCCTATCTGTTTTTGACATACTAAGGTTGCTAAAAGCTCTACCAGCCCTGGCTAAACTTACTTGCGCCGTTAAAGGTTTGGGATCGGAGCTTGAGCACATCAATGCTAAAAAGCTGCCTGATCACATTGCCTCTTCATACGTTGCAGTAGGAAAGCAGCTATCTACCCTGAGAGCGTCCTTCAGAAGACGCATTGACAAAGGCACAGTGGCTTTATGTATTGTGCTTCTAGCACTTGCAAGCCCGAAGCTTTGCCGCGTCAGTATACAGAATGGCAAGCCCTCAAACTACTTTGCCAAAATGATCAAAATGGTCAGGACTGAACCCTTTAGTAAGTACGCCTCGCAGCTGCGCCGGATTCAATTTGTAGTATAGGGGGTAAAAGTAACAACCATAAGCTTTACTAGAGAACTGTCACCATTGGTATCCAGAGGGGTGTAAAGGAAAAAGCAACCAGACAGTAGCTTGATTTGTTCGAAGCAACTGCTCTCCTCTTCCAGCTAGTGAGTTGCCTTTTTTTTCAAAAAAAAGGGTTCTGAAAAGCAAAAAGAGCTACGTATTAGTGATGTAACGGTGCCAAAGCTGCTAGGGTAGGCTAGTAAGAGCACAAAGCGGGAATGGGCTTAGAGGCATATGGACAATAAAAAAGCCCCTCCCTCTTTTCTCTTTTTTTCTTTTTTCTTCTCGTCTTCTTTTTTGCTATTGCAGCTTTTTTCTACCCCAGCAAAATGACAATGCCTGGAGACAAAGCTCTGCGCCAACTCTGTGAAGAAAGCGTCGTTAGAGTGGTTGTACGCTCATATAGAAACAAGTATATTTCTTATTTTGCATTTGGAGAAATAGGTGCGGTTCATTTTGACAGTATCGTTAGGACTGCTTGTGAGGCTATGGAGATGTTGAAAGTTAATATGATGCAGCAGTCTACCAATCCCTTGGAGCACCTGCATTATTACCAATTTATAAACAGCAGTGGGGGCTGTATTCGGGGGTTGGAGCCTGATAGAGATACAAATAGTAGTGCGTTTGTCATATATGTGACTATGACAGATGAACAGGGCAGAGTAATTGATGGGGATAAATCGCATATGTATATTAGTTCACTGTATGGAATATGCAACGTGGTAGAGGGAAGAGTCGATTCCATGGTTGCCCCTTTTCCTGACTTGGATTTGCAAAACTGCATGGTTTCAACTGAAGATAACCAAGAATCGTGCTAATTTGACGCCTTGGTAGTGGGTTTAGTTCTAAAACTCGAGATGTGGAGAGGCTTTCGGCTAAATACAATAGCATTCTTGGAGCCAGCAGTAGAATGTGACATTTCAGTAGTAGCACATAGGCCATTTTTGCTTAATAGATCCAATGCCTTTTATAGCAACATAAAAGGGGCGCAGACAGAGGCAATTCAAGCTCTCTTAAAGCTCGTTCTTGTTCACTCTTGGTCATTAATTATGCTCTTTTAATTGGTTTGTGCTCAGCGCAGATGACAGGTCTTTGCTTTTACGTTGTAGGATCGCTTTTTGCACTGGCAGTGCTGGCGGTAAGAATCGACGATTGTAACCTGGCGTACTGGAAACCCAAACTGGTGAATACTATACTCGTAGACGACATGCATTTGGCACCCAGGCGCTACAGCAAGAAGCTGTCGTTCTATGAGAAGATCCCAAAGCCCAAGAGGATTCTAGGCCCGCACACCGAGGTCAAGGACACATCGGTTGACACCAGGCGCATCAATATTCTGGTAGATGACAAATACGTGGTTGTTGGAGTAGACTGCTTCTAGTTCTGAAAAAAATCCAGTGATTGCTCTCAGTTCTAGTCCCATCATCGTTTCAGGTGGTGCAATCTATCGATCCTTGGATCGATTTGAGGCGCATTGTCAGATCAGGCAAAGTTCTATTTACTTTGCCCTCTTGTTATCAAAGTACAGTTGTTATTATGCAAGCATCTCTGCAGCGCTCGTCACAGCGGATTGGATGGACTACTGTTGTGGCAGCACTGGGAATAGCCATCGTAGCAGGAGCATCAATAGCCGTAGCTACGCAGTGCCTGCGATCCAGCCACAATCGCACGTTGCGTTTACGCGAGGCCAAGAAGCGGTACCGCCAACTGGTAGCCGAGCTATCCGAATGCAAGGGGATTCTCAACTTTATGGACTCCGAGACCATACCGCAGGCACAACGGCTAGCAGCTGAGGCGCAAAATGGAGATCGGGCCCAAGTAGAAGCGATCCATCGACAGCTCATGCTTGTAGGCGAGCAGCTACTGCAGTTGATGGAGAGAATCGACGGCGTGGCACCGGCTCTGGTGCTCGATGCAGCACAAATAGAGCCATGGGCTGAGCAAGAAGAGAAGCTAAAGGCAAAGTACGAAAAGGATGGAATGGGAGCAGTGTTTGAGCTTGCGGGGGACTTGCGGGCTATACGAAAGGGGATGAGCGGAAAGGCCGAGAGGAGAGCTCAGGCTGTAGACAAGCTGAAGAGCAGTGTGAAGCTGCTGTTGACCGACCCTGTGGCGGCTGAATCGAGCCAAGGTCATGAGGTTCAATATCCTTAGTAGGACCCGGGCACAATTCATCATTACGTGACGTGAGAAACGAACGGAGCGCATGTGTCTGTGCGCTTGCATAAAGGATGAGGGGAGGAGAAGTAGCATGGCATCTCTCTCGCTAACCCTCGTGTGTATAAATTGCGTTCACTCCATCACATTCTCTCTCCTCTTCAAACTAATTTTCTACTTAACAAAGGCTTCAAACTCGATCATGTCTAGCAATGCTTCTATCCTCTCTCGCCTTCCCTTTGACGAGACGCTCATCTACATTGATGGCGAGTGGACAATGTCCCAAGCCTCGCAGACCTGTCGTGTTGAGAACCCCGACACTGCCGAGACTATTGCCACAGTGCCCGAGTGCAACGCACAGGACTTGGATCGCGCCGTAAAGGCAGCGTACACTGCGTTCCACGACGGGCCCTGGGTAAACGAGTACTCAGGTGCTCAGCGGCGCGATGCCCTACTCGCACTGGCGACGGCGATTGAGGAGAGCCGCCAAGACGTCGAGGAGCTGGAAAGCCTCAACACGGGCAAGCCCATCAGTGACGTGCGCATGGAGCTCGATGACACCATCGATCTATTCAGGTTCTTTGCCGGGTACGCCGACAAGGTAGAAGGCCGGCACATTGCGGCACAGACTAACCGCAACCTCGAGGGGTACACGGTCAAAGTGCCTGTTGGCGTTGTCGGGTTCATCAACGCCTTCAACTACCCTATTTGCTTGCTGGCTTGGAAGGTCGCGCCGGCTCTGGCAGCGGGGTGCACTATTGTGTTCAAGCCGGGGCCACAGACACCATTGACCACCCAGTATTTTGCGCATCTATTGCACAAGACAGGGAGGTTCCCAAGGGGCGTATTCAACGTGGTTCTGGGTGGCGCTGGAGTGGGCCAGGCCTTGGTGGACCACGATTTGGTTGACAAGATCGGGTTTACCGGCTCGGTGGCCACTGGCAAACAAGTGATTCGGTCGACTGCGTCTACTCGCAACGTGCGCTGCACGTCAGTGGAGCTGGGCGGCAAGAGCCCCGGCGTTGTGATGCCTGACGCCGACTTGGACAAGACGGCCAAGCTCGTAGTTAGCGGGTGCATGGCCAACGCGGGGATGAATTGCAATGCACTGACGCGGCTGTGGGTGCACCGGTCGATCTATGATGAGTTCATGCCTCGGCTCAGGGCAGCTGCCGAGGCCTTGGTTCTGAGCACGCCACAAGACAGCGCTACTGAGATGGGTCCTTTGATCGACAAGCGCCAGTACGACCGTGTGCTGGAGTACATCCGCATTGGCCGCGACGAGGACAAGGCTGCCTTGCTGACGGGTGGCCAGCCAGCGCTCGGCCGTGGGTACTGGATCCAGCCAACTGTGTTTGTCAATGTCAGCCCCACGGCGCGTATTGCCACCGAGGAGATCTTTGGTCCTGTGCTCTCGGTTCTGGAGCCCTTTGACTCGTTGGACGAGGTCATTGAGATTGAGCGCAAGAACGAGTTTGGCCTTGCTGCGGGTATCTTCGCGCGCAGGCACCAGGACATCGCAAAGTTCACGCGCAAGCTGCGCAGTGGCACTATCTGGGTCAATAACTACAACGCCCTGTACTCGTACCTGCCCTTTGGCGGATTCCGCAACTCCGGGTTTGGCCGCGAGCTTGGGTACGAGTCTTTTGACGGATATCTTGTTCCAAAGTCGATCATCGATGACATTTCATACTGAAGCGCCTAGTCCGCACCTCTGCTTATCGGCTGGCACAAAGGAAGAGTCACGGGGGTGCTTTCCCCTCTCTTTGGGCCCTTTTCCTTTTGTCCACGTTGCCAAGCTTTCCTTTGTTCTGTTTTTTTTTTCTTCTTAATTTACCTAATCTCGCATCCATCTCTTGAGTTATCTTTGAATGAGCTGGAAGGGGTTCAAGAAGGCGCTGGAGCGCATGCCGCACCAGCTGCAATCCAAGATTCGCAAGGGGGGAAACACAGTTGACCCCGAATTCGACGACCTACGCGCGCGCTTCATAGACCTGGAACAGGCGACCAAGGACCTGTTCTTGCAGGCAGCCAAGTTCCGCGACAGCATCCGTGGCATGCTCCTCTACCAAACCTCGTATCTAGAGCAAGTGCTGGCCATGTACAGGCCCATCAGCACTGACCCCGAGGGCGTCAGCCAGCCGGTGGGCGACTACGTCGACGAGGGGGCGTCGCCTGAGCTTTTGCGAGTGGCCGAAGAGTTTCACCGTCGCGTCGAGAGCATCAAGCATAAAATCGACCCGCAGCTGGGAGCTCTAGACACATCGGTGGTTGAGCCGTTGCAGGAGATGATGGCGATGCTGAAGAACGTGCACAAGGTGCTGCAGAAGCGCGACCACAAGCTTATTGACTATGACCGGCACCGTGCGACGGTGGAGAAGATGGAGGCCAAGGAGGGGACAGAGGGACAGCGTAGCTTGGGCGAAGAAAAGTCGTACCAGAAGACTATGGCGCAGTACCAGGAGTCGTCGCGAATGTACAACTACTTTAACGATACGCTGAAGGCGGATCTTACTCAGCTCTTGGCTCTGAGGCAGTCGTTTATCGATCCTATTTTCATCAAGTTCTTCCGCGTTCAGCACCAGCTGTACTCTGATCTGTTCAGAGAGTTCTCGGAGGCTGCCCGCAACTGCCCCGCCTTTGACTTGTCCACGTCGGTGCATGCCACTTGGGAGCCAAAGTGGGGGAGAGCCTTGCAGTGCCTGGGATCCTTGGATATTTTTGGTGTCGGCCCCATGATGGTTGCGCCTTTACCTCTCGAGGACGTTGATAGGAGTATGATGGGTACCCTTAAGGGCACTTTTAAGAAGAAGGACAAGTCCGCTACTCCCACCCCTGCTCCAGGGATTTTCCGCAGAGAGAGCATGGCGTCTTCTGCCTCGGGTCTGGGTGCTAATCCCATGCCGCCGACAGGTGCGCCCATCGCTGGTGGCAGTCCCTATGGTACCTATCAGTCCTCATTCCCTCAGCAGCCACCGCCACCTGCGGATGTAAAGTCGCCCTATGGCACCTACGAGTCGTCATTCCCTCAGCAGCCGCCGCCGCCAGCCGATACAAAGTCACCCTATGGCAACTACGAGTCCTCGTTCCCTCAGCAGCCTCAGCAGCCACCGCCACCCGCTGATGTAAAGTCGCCTTATGGCACCTACGAGTCGTCTTTCCCCCAGCAGCCTTCGGGTGGAAGCTATCCGCCTGCAAGCGCCCATGCTAGCACTTCAGCTGCTGTTGCTGGTGGTGCTCCCCCACCAGCCTACACCTCACCAATAGTCGATAAACCCCCTGTTGCAGCTGCTCGCACGGCACCTCCTCCTCGCAACAATGTCCAGCGCGTTGTAGCACTGTATGACTATTCGGCGCTGACTGAGGGCGAT
Organism: Coemansia sp. RSA 2050; assembly: GCA_027578835.1. Lineage (NCBI taxonomy): Eukaryota > Fungi > Kickxellomycota > Kickxellomycetes > Kickxellales > Kickxellaceae > Coemansia > Coemansia sp. RSA 2050. The sequence goes on along the minus strand of JANBSU010000025.1, from coordinate 47,548 downwards.
TTGTCATTCAAAGAGAGCGACGTAATTGAGCTTGTGCACCGCACAGAGTTTAAAGACGACTGGTGGACGGGCAAACTCAATGGAGTCGAGGGCGTGTTCCCGGGAACCTATGTAAGTGATCCCAAGTAGATCCTATTCTTTTTCCATGCCGTTTCAGTTTTTTATAAAGAGAAAGCTTGTCAATATGTCGTCATCACCAACCCCTCAACCGATCTTTGTACGATTCTAGCCTTTCCCTTTTTTCGACAAGATTGAAGGCCGTTTTTTACTTCCTTTTTTACTTAGCCTATTTTTTTTGACGATGATCCGTGGTGCTTTACTTGCTTGGACTGCTATCGCCGAGAAGCAGCCTCTCTTGACGCTCGCTGTCACCAACGGAGCACTAGGCGGCGTAGGTGATCTCCTAGCCCAGGTCATCGAACACCGCAACACAAAGGGCGCCGGCCGGTTCGAGTGGAATGCAACCCGCACTCTGCGGTTCGTCACCTGGGGAGCGCTATGTGCGCCAGTGTTCCACAAATGGTACTCTTTCATCAACACTCGGATCCCACTGCCCTCAAAGGGGCGATTATTCGCGTTGGGCTTGGCGAAGCGCGTGGCTACGGACCAGCTGGTGTTTGCGCCGGTGGGTATTGCGGGGTTCTTTGTTGCTATGAACTTTATGGAGGGCAGGAACTGGGAGTCAGCTCGCTTGCGACTGAGGGAATACTATCTGCCTACCATGGCGGCTAACTATGCTGTGTGGCCGGTGGTGCAGGCGATGAACTTTGGGTGGGTGCCGATGCTCTATAGGGTACCATTCTGCAGCGTTGTGAGCATATTTTGGAACGCGTTTATCTCCTGGGCGAACGCACAGTCAGCTAGCGCTATTGACTTGCCAGAAGAAACCCCACATGCGCTAATCAAGCCACGGCACTCGGAAGCCATACTGCCCACAACCAAAGCCCGGGAGAGCGTTGCTGATCGCGTTTAGAAACTAGTTTTTTTACCTTGTCTGTTTATAATTCTACTTTCTTTTAACCGAATTTTCTTTTATTTGTTCATATGGATTCCTTGCGAGGTGCATATTCTGGCGGCGGCTACGAAATGCCGGACAGCAATAACAGTATACGCGATAATTCTGACGAGGCAATTAACGGACCAGTGGTTCTAAGCTGCAACAAATGTCGGACAATAGTAGGCGACACTTTTGCCTACGTAGCATCGTTACCCGAGCGCAACTACATAGCCCTGCAGTCGGTTCCTGAAAGCGTGGTCTGCGGCAAAGCCAAGAAGATGGCGACTGAGAGGGGCGAAGAGAACAGCGTGTACTTTGAGCTCACCTGTGCTGAATGCCAAGCGCCCATTGGACGACGGTACCTGACGACGGTGGAGGACATGGACTCGATACGTAACTGCTTTGCGCTGGATATCGACAAGGTTATTACCTACGAGTTGGGCAAATGCCTGGGCAATAAGACGAGCGAGATGCCTCCGCCAGAGTTTTATGCGTCAACAGCTATGTACGAGGAAATGACGAAATTAAGGAATAATCTGGCTGCGCTGGCCGCCCATGTCCAAAAACTTGAGCTTGCTGTCTACCGCAATGGCACTTCTATTAGCCCGAGGACATCGGGTGGGCAGCCTCCGCCGTCAAGGAAAAGATCGCAGGGACTTCATCCAGAGATCTATCATGTTGACTCGTCTAAACGGTTTGGCAAATAGTGGTTGCCTTTGTACTTGTGGAATCTTGTTAGTAATCTTAGTGTCCCCCTCCCCTAGAGTTGAGACTGCGATATCAAGGCGCCAAGACCTACTGCCTTCCGCCACATCCATTGTCTCCCAGAAATACCTGCTATTGCTAAACTATCTGGAACAATAGCCACCTCTGTATCTCGTGGCTGGCCAAGCCTGCGGCAATGGAAATTCTGATATATTTAAGAGCTCTAGTGCCAACTAGTTTTTAATACGTCTCTCCTTTCTCTTCAGCATACCACTACCATTTTGTTACACATCTATCACTACTTCTCTATCTTTTTGCCTAGCCTAGCCATGGCGACGTCCTCAGTTTTTTCACAGACAGTAACGCTGTCAAGCATGCCTACTATCGGCGCAGAGCAAGGTGGTGGTGCTAATATAGTGGATCGTTTAAGGAGTCGAGGGTGGATATCCTGGCGAGCACTCCGGCCAGCCGGGCCCGATGACCGCCCAGCATTGGATACAGAGACAGTGGCCAATAGCCAAGCCAGCGTGGAAAACGGCATTCTAGAGAGCATCGACGGCAAGCTGGAAACAAAATCGCCCTTTTTAACTACGCCGCTATCCGTACTACACATTGCACTGTCGATTTTAGGCGGGGCCCTGAGTTCTGGGTTTCTTCTGGCTGGCGGATTCACAATATTCTGCGCTGGTCCCGGTGGCGCGCTAGTGGCCTTTACATTAGCCGTGCTGGCGCTCTATATGGTGATGACTTCGCTCATGGAAATACGGTCGATTATACCAGACTCTGTGCCCTACTACATGTTTGGTGCTCATGTGCTGGGTCAGACGGTGGGCGCTGCCCTTGCGTGGAACTTTTGGCTTATGTGGATCAGCATAATCGCATATGAGGTGGCAGCATTCGGTCATATAATGCAGTTCTGGGTGCCACATGTGCATTCGGCGGTCTGGTGCTTGCCACTGTTCCTGTGCTGCTTTGCTATCGTCGTTGTCAACACAAAATACTACACTGTAGTTGAGCATAGCTTTACGATGCTCAAGCTCTGCGGAGTAGTGGTGGCCCTAATCTGCGGAGCGCTGATAGCATCAGGCAAGGTCGGCGGACATAAATACGGGCTAGAGAACTGGCACAAGGGCGAGGCACCGTTTGTTGGCGGTGCCCTGGGAATAGCCTGTGCTGCGATCTACTCTAGCTTCTCCATCGTTGGCGCTGAAGCTGCTGCGGTCATGGCTATGAGGACGTGTTCACCTAGGGTTCGTCATCTCGTACCAGCGTTTGTTTGTGGCGGATTGGCTATACTCTTTCTGACATCGATATTCGTTACGGGGCTTGTCGTTTCTTATGACAGTACTTGGTTCACGAGCAACAGTGATGCGGGTGACTCGGCGGAATCTTCCACCTTCACCTACATCTTTGAGATGGCGCGATTGCATGCAGGCGCTGATATAGTTAATGCCGTGCTTCTTGTGACGGCACTGTTTGATTGCTGTGCGGCGCTCTACGTGTCGTCAGCATTATTGCAGGATTTGGGTATGCGGGGTTTGGCGCCGCGCTTCCTCAGACAGCAAGAGGGAAATGGACAGGGCCGGGATTTCTCTGTTTACTGCTTGGCTACGAGTGGCATCGTGGCATTGGTTATTTGGGGACTGAGCTACATCAGTGCCAAGTACTCACTGTCTGTCATAGCGGGGGCTATTGGCGTGTCCGGGTTTCTTATGTGGGGGTCGGTTGCTGTGATGCACATTAGGATTCGGTGTGCTAAAAAGTTTCGAGATGTGGCCAAATCCATAGATGGCGCGTACCGAGCGTGGCTGTTCCCAGTTGGGCCGATTTTCTGTCTTTTGTACGTGGTGTCATCGCTTGGCGGGGTTATTTGGGTGGCAGTGTGGCTGGGATTTCTCGTTGATATGTTCTTGCTGGCTACGTCACAGCTGTTTATATTTGTCATTCTTTTGTTGGTTGCAGCAACGGTTCAGTACTTTGGGTATTGTCGTATTAGATAGATGCAACCTTGAGAGAATTTTCTGAGGGATGTTGGAAAAAAATACACTAGAATATTGTGCTTTAAACCTGGCGCCTTTCTTAGATGAGAAGACACCTACAGCTTGGGAACAATTAATTGGAATTCAAATACCATGCTGCACATGTCTTTGCTTTAAAAGATCAAGACTTCTCACCTGACCTTCTTTTTGCTGCCTTTCTGGAGCCAAAACACTTAATGCCTAAGGTCCCAACAACAGCTGAACAAAGAGCTGGGATTCCTTTCTGGTGCTCAAGTTCATTTTGTGCTGTAGACTGTAGCGGCTTGCTACATGAGCTAAGGTGGGAAAACGAATCTTTCTTCTTTACATAATTACATAATTTATTTATTATTTGAGCAACTACTTTTGTGACTATGAAAGAGAACGTACTGACATACTATCTATTTATTGAATTTGGCTCCGATGGCAACCTCAATGTTGTATCACACAGCCCAGTGGGAAGTGAGGAAGACTCTGGCAATACTCTACTCTCAGAAATGCATGGGTTATCCAAGCGCGACGTCTATATTATTGAAAAAAACAGAGAGACTCTGTTAATTGAGCGGTTAGACATTCTCTGGAATAAAAAGGATATAGAGTTTGTCTACCTATTTGCGGGGGATATAGGGGAACTAGAAAAGGCCAAGAAAGAAAACACAGAAATAATGGAACAGGGGTTGTTTAACTATGTCGTAAATCTGGGGAATGCTTATAAATTGTCACTCTCTAGTAAAGAGGAGCAGCCAATTCCTGAACCAACAGAACCTCTTCAACATGAGATCCCAGAATTCTCGGAGTTTTCAGGATTCTCAGAGTTCTCAGAGTTCTCAGAGTTCTCAGAATTTTTGGTTAATAAGTAGGTGTCATTATTATTGATTCTTACTACCACAGACCAAAGATGCCATGCATCGGAGCAGCTCATGTCTTGTGCACCAACAAGGCTCTATCAAACATGCAACTCGCTGTTGGAGAAAGCTCTTCTCTGGTGTGGTGGTAGCTCGTAGTGCTTTGCTGCATACTTTTAGCTGCATACCATTGATGTTTATTCCACATAAATAGATTTATACACACATTCTATATTGCTTATGTTGAGAGCCGTGAGCGTTGATGTGGCTAACAGTAGCATTGGGGGGGGGGATTGTGATCACTGCAGCCAAGTACCACAACAATTAAGCTCCGCCTACAACTAGTGAGGGGGGGGGGGCGAGCACCAAATATAGATTCTTTCTTTCTTTCTTTCTACATTATTTTTCCGCCACTATTTTTGTCGCTTGCTTTTTGGAGACTAGTCCCACTTGGACATACACTAGGCTTATTCGCAGCGAACGCGCAATTTCAACAGACAGAGAAAAGGGACCGAGGCCAAAGAAAGAAAATGAGATACTACTTGAAAAACCCAAAGACCAAAATGATAAGCACGGCAAGCATGCTGCCGTCTTCCATGCACCAGAACGCCGAGTTGTACAAGCGAGTGAACCACATGTGCGGGCTGCGAGAAACGATGCGGGAGCGGCTCAAGGCGCAGAGCAAGGCCGACGACATGGGGCGGGTCAACTCGGTAATAACAGCGGTTCAGAACTACTTGGCAGAGCTGCACTGGTTTGTCTCGTTCTACGAGAGCAATCGGAGCGAATTCAAGGGAATTCAGACGATGGTGTTTATTTGGAAGAGCGCGATTGTGCATCGAGCTATGGACACGATGAAGTTCACGCGCCCGCGGTTTGGGTATCGGAGCACCGGGGGCGGGGGAGGCAGTGGCGGCGGGAGCGCGGGCGGGGCGGGCAATGGGGACAGCGACGGCGGCAGCGGCGGTGGAAACGCTGGCGGCGGCGGCGGCGGCATGTCGAGGATTATGGGCGGACGGGCGTTCAAGCAGAGACGGCTGCAGTCGTCGTGCGTTTACGTCGAGCTTGGGTTTACGCTGATATCGCTGGCGGTGGCAAAGTCGATGAGCGCATACTCCAGGGTGGCGTCGCTGGACACAGAGGTGGAATGCGAGACCATCAACGCCATGACGCCGGGAGCGCGCATGGCTCTGGAGGAGGAGGGCGAGCAGGGCATCGAGGCGCTCAAGCGCGCATCCTTGGAGCTGCGCGAGGCGGCTGGCATATTCCAGTTTCTGCTGGAGAGCGTGCTGCCCAAGATACAGGACGAGCGGCTGGGCGTCCCCGACCTGGCGCCCGACATCCAGTTCATGCTGCAGACGCTTTCGCTGGCCGACTCTGACCGGCTGTCCGTGCGCGTGTGGCTCCGGAACGACAAGAACCAGCGCAAGACGCCCAACACGCCGGCCAACCTGCTGCTGGGCATCCAGGAGCGCTACGAGAACGCCTACAACTCGCTGCGCGCGCTGCAGAGCGGCGACTTCCGCACCATGTCGTCGGAGATCTCCTTCTACCTGCGCGACGGCCAGCAGGTCATTCTGGCCCAGGCCATGATCTACTTGGCCCAGGTCCACAGCGACAACCAAAAGTACGGCAACGCCGTGAGCTTTATGCGCGAGGCGCGCGATCTCCTCGACGACGTCAAGAAGCGCGGCCAGTCGGTGCACACTCGCACTGCCGAGATGCTGCTGGCTGGCCCGCTGCAGCCGCTCTACAGCCTGTATCGCCGCAACAACGACACCATTGGCTTCGAGCCGGTGCCAACCTCCGAGGAGCTGCGGGCGAAGCTCCCCTCGGGCCGCGCCCTCATCAGCAAGCCCGTCCCATACAAAGCCGAGTTCCAGCCTCAACCTCAACCTCAGCCCCAGCCCCAGCCTCAGCCTCAGCTTGTGTGAGGCTCAGCTCACGTGGTTGGGCCGATTTGCATGCCCATTCAGGGTCTCAATTAACGACAATAAAATCAGCTCTCTTCTCTTTCTTTTTTTTTTTTAGCGTTTATTTGTTTTCGGTGTACGCGAGTCCACTTTCCCTCAAATGGCCGACTCTTCCCTGCTACCGAAGGGCAAATTCAGCATCGAGCTTGATTCCTCAGGTGAGCTTTCCACCCCAGCGACAGAGTGAGTGGGTTTTTTGTTGCTGCTAAAAGCCAAACTAAATCAAACACCTCATTTGTGTAGATGAGATTGAGGCTGTCGCAAATGACGTGAACAAGCTTAGCACCAGCGACGAAAAGAAGGACCACACGGCAGTGGTGGAGCACGAGGTGGAGGTGCGGCTGGCTGACTTGCAGGCCGACCCCAATTCGCCTCTGTACTCGGCAAAGTCGTTCGACGACCTGGGGCTGCACGAGAACCTGCTAAAGGGGATTTACGAGATGAAGTTCACAAAGCCGTCCAAGATCCAGGAGCGCGCGCTGCCCTTGCTGCTGGCCAACCCGCCGCGCAACATGATCGGCCAGTCGCAGTCTGGTACCGGCAAGACTGCTGCCTTTGTGCTGACGATGCTGAGCCGCGTGGACTACGACATCATGGCGCCGCAGGCCTTGTGCTTGGCTCCGTCGCGTGAGCTGGCGCGCCAGATCATGGAGGTCGTGCTGATGATGGGCAAGCACACGCCCGTGAAGGCCATGTACGCCATCAAGGACTCGCTGGCAAAGGGCGAGAAGATCGACGCCCATATCGTTATTGGCACGCCCGGCACTGTTGTTGATTTGGCGCGTAAGCGCGTGCTGGACACGAAGCAGGTGAAGCTGCTTGTGCTGGACGAGGCCGACAATATGCTGGACCAGCAGGGGCTCGGCGACCAGACGCTCAAGGTGAAGAACGCCATGCCAAAGACTTGCCAGTTTGTGCTGTTCTCGGCTACCTTCCCGGAGAACGTGCAATCATTTACCAGTCGCTTTGCGCCGTCGGCCAATGAGATCAGACTCAAGGCGTCTGAGCTGACGGTCGAGGGGATCAAGCAGTTCTACATGGACTGCAAGAACAGTAGCCACAAGGCCGAGGTTCTGTCGGAGCTCTACTCGCTGATGACTGTTGGCCAGAGCATCATCTTTGTGCGGCGGCGCGACACTGCCGAGAAGATCTCGCAGCAGATGACCAGGGAGGGACACGCTATCGTGTTTTTGCATGGCCAGATGGATGGCGCTGAGCGCGACCGCGTCATGGACGATTTCCGCAAGGGCGACATCAAGGTCCTGATCACTACCAACGTCATTGCGCGTGGCATCGATATCCAGCAAGTCAACTTGGTTATCAACTACGATATCCCCGTGGATGGCAATGGTCGCCCCGATCCGGAGACCTATCTACATCGCATTGGGCGCACGGGTCGCTTTGGCCGCACTGGCGCCAGTGTCAACTTTGTCCACGACGACCAGAGCTTTGACCAGATGGAGGCTATCCAGAACGCCCTCGGCTGCGACATCATCAAGGTCCCGACCGATGACTGGGAGGAGGCACACAAGATTTTGAAGAAGGCTCTAAAATAATTCTTTTTTCTTTTAGAGTTCATTACTGGCTTTTCGGAAGTTTGCTCCCCCCCGGGGGCCTTGTGTCGCCGGTACACACAGCGAATGCAAGGGCAAAAAATTCCACCATACATGTGAAACCAAGGGCTATCAATAGAGTATCAGCCAATTCAGGGCAAGGGGAGGAGGGAGGATTTTTTTTGTTGCATGGGCGAGTAATAGTCGAGTATTAGCTGCCAGGTAGTCAGGCCATGCCTTTTCTCTTTTCTCTCTTTTCTCTTGGCTATTTATTATTTTTGGTCTGGGCTATTTTCCCCCCTCCCTCCACACACATTTTTTGGCTTTCGATGTCTGACGCACCATCTCCACTTCCAGGCGGCAGCTCCAGAAGCGCAAGCGCTCCAGCAGTGTGCGTTACTGCGACAGACGAGCAAGCAGCGCCGCTGTCGTGGCGGTATTTTCGGCCCTTGCTAGTTGTTGGCATCCGCGTGCCCACAGTCGGTCTCTCTGAAGAGTGGGCGGCCTATCTAGGACGAGTATCGGACTTTCTGCAAGAGACACTGACCACAGCCATGGTAACGATCTGGGCAACGTCGCCGCTGCTCGCCATCATGGTCTACATGTTCCTAATGGTGTATTTCAAGGCACTGCGCACACTGTTGGTAATCTACCTGGTATTTTGCTTTTTCGATCCGCGTCCCTATGACGGCGTCGGTCGCCGCATATCGAATATCCGTCGGTTGCCTATCTGGGCACACGTGAACGCGTATTTCCAGCCCAAGATGGTGTTTGAGGAGCCACTGGATCCCAAAAAGAAATACGTATTTGGTGCGCATCCCCACGGCGTGATCAGCTATGTTGCCCAGCTTATTGCGGGAACCACGGGCCTGGGCATTGAGTCGCATTTTCCGGGCTTGGTTGTTAGGGGTGTTACTATGCCGATTACCTTTTGCATCCCGTTGTTCCGCGACTATGTCCTGGCTATGGGGTGCCTGTCGTGCGATAGGAACTCGATTCGACGGATACTCTCCAATAGACACCACAAATTGCACCAATCGCTATTGGTGGTCGTCGGTGGTGCTGATGAGTCCATGTTGGCGCACGAGCATTCGGCTGATCTCGTGTTACTGAAACGACGTGGATTTGTGAGGGAGGCGATTCGGGCCGGATGTGATTTGGTGCCTATCTATAATTTCAACGAAAACTCTATCTATAGATTGGTGCCTAATCACCCGGGTACCATGGCGTATAGATTTGAGATGGCGGTGAAGAGGGTTTGTGGCTTTACGGTGCTGCTTTTCTACGGGAGGAATTTCTGCTTTACGCCGTTCAAAACTCGGCTGACCTCGGTTGTTGGTCGTCCCATTCGCGTTAAGGCTGATAAGGACCCTAGTGCAGAGGATATAGCTCATTATCATGGACTGTATGTCGAAGAGTTGTCGAGGATATACACAAAGTATAAACCAAAATACGCGCCGAATGACGCTGATCTTCGATTTGTTGCATAGTACATCCTGTTTATTGGTTATGAAGCTGGTATTTTTTATCTAGTCGAACTCTGTTTCTTCGTCGTTTCTCATACTCTGGAACTGCCTACAACAACAACAAAAAAAAAGACACATTAGCAAGTCCGAATAATACAGTAAGCAAGCTAATAATAATAATAATAATAGTAATGAATACAACGTTACCTTCTTAGTTGTTCGACTCGCTCTTCTTCTTTGGGTAGATCGAGTTTTTTGGATTTGAAGTTGGCCTGGAAATACAATACTACCAAGTAACGACCCATGACATTGAATCCCTGTAGATGGTCACATGCCTCCTTAGCATCGTAGATGTCCTCGTATACGACGTATGCTGTTCCCCTGGTCTTTTGTTCGGTTCCGATGCGGATTTGCCGAATGCCACCGTACTTGCCAAATAGGTCGTACATCTCTTCTGGGGTTATTTTGAAGGGTAGGTTTTTCACCAAAAGTATGCGGTTGACGCTGGGCGGCAAAACCACGTTGCGGTTCTTTCCGTATGCAAGCGACATGTATGGTAGACAAAGGATAATAGAGTGTTACAAACGTTACTTACTTTTTTTGGGGGAGGGGACTGCTTGCCTGCCGAAATTGCTTGACGTAGATTGATAGGCAATCATATGAAACATATGGGTATGATTTTCGGCCTTTAATTGCGTCAAAGTGGAGATGATAGCAGTTGTGTATCGTCTATTAAATGCTCTATTAATTGGGCTGTAAAATGCAATGGGTCGTCTGAAAAGATAAAGTCTATGCAGCAGCTTTTTGTTTAATGTCTCGGTGCCTTGTCTAGTGCCCTTTTTGGGGGGAGGGGCTGCGTGTTCAGAATCCATACTCGCGCGCTTGCTCGGGAGAGATCCCGCCTCTGGGGTCGGCGGTAGGGTAGTCGTGGTGGAGGGTGCAAGAGGACATGGCTTGAATGAGAGCGAGTTGGGGGGAAAGAGGGCAGGCACAGTAAAAAAGCGATTTTTTTGGGTTTTGTCTTGTGTATTGTCAAGAGAACATTCAAAAGGGGGCCGTTCTCTTCCGCTCATTTTATAGTCTCAATTTTAGCCACGTTTTTTACTATTCTCCAGCGTAATTAATCTCACCCTCTGCTGTAGAGGTATTCACTGTTGTTCGCATGAATGTCTGCGTGCAAGCTCCGTAACAACTGAAACAAAAAGAAAAAAAAAAAAGAGAAACCCTGATGCATCTCATCAGCTGAAAAAAAACAGACACTTTATGCCTAAAATGGGCAGCGATTAACATGCTGCATGTCACGACATGCTTTGGAGCTTAGGGATATACCAGAATGTGGCCCTCCCCTTTGTCTTTGTTGCTTTTTCCAGAGACTGTAAAAGAAATCAGATATGTCTTCTTTTTGCTCGAATGCATTACTCGCCACATTCATTCATTTATTTCTTGGATCTACGTGACCAGTGCATATACTCCTTTTTCCTTTGACTTTATGCCAACAAACAAATGTCACTCGCCTGCAGATAATCTCTCCTTTGGCTTTCCCTCCTTTTTGTTTCTTTTTCCTTTTAGCCATTGCTTTCATTCATGTTTAGTGATCACCTAGACGTAAATGGTAATTTCCTTTAGGATCCTATGATAAATTTACACTCAAAGTGAATAAATCAGAGCAAAGGCGGGCATCTATAGTGCTGGCCATCAACTGTGGCTGGGGGTGTCTCTGGGGCTGATCCATCCACAGATCCGTGCCTGTCCCTTTTCTGAGTCCTCTGCTCCAGACACTCACAATAGCGAATTGCCAGTATCAAGATCAGCTTTATCACGCTGCCCAATCTAGACTGTTGCTGAATTGCCCAAGTGTCAGGTGCGGAACTCCAATTATCGTAGGCTCAATACGCAATTGCAAGGGTACCGAGTCAGGGAGCATTGGTCAATGATCTAGAAGAGGGGCATGCATCTACGAGGAGAAAAAAAAACAACGCAGTCTAGAAACCATTTTTAATGCATTGTACACCTCCCTCATCTCAAGTGACACCAATTGTTGTTGTTGCTGCCAAGAGCTGGGGTGTCGGAAAGTCAGCCCATCTACGCAGCTACTCCCCTTGGTAGGAAAGTCACATCAAAAAGAACAGGAAATGGAAGAAGGGGACAACCTTGTCAATAAAGAGCGGCATGTGCTCACCTGCACTTGCCTCCGAGCAAGGGGCCTACACCCATCTACCAGGTAATAGGCGGAACACCACCTCTGACCTCTGTCCAGACAGGTTGCTTTTGGCCGGTAGGGTGCAAGCTGCGCGACACATGTCACTTGAGATGAGAAACAATGGCTTTCAAGGGCGCTCTCATCTTGTATGCAGGATGTTTGCGGACTTCCCTTACAAATTAGGAGATTGGCACCGGACTACAGCTGCAGCTGTGGGGGTGGAGTTCGCGCTTTAGGCAGTGCGGAACTCATCATTTCCCCCTTCCAAGCTCTGTTGACTCACGCCGATTGGAACAAGAGCACCGTGCCATTGGCTGGGCACTTTCTAGGCCTTGTCTTTTCTAGCGCATTTTCTAAAGAGCGGCCTGGGGGGTCGGAGGAGCTTTTCCGGCGGGGGTTTTTTAGAAAGATTTTTTGATATGCGCACTCTCCTTCCTGTGCCGGCGGATTACCTGGGTCTGTTTTTTGCCACTTTAGACAGGCGCCGGCATTGGCGTTTATAAGTGTCACTCCGCGCACGGTGTTCGAGTACCTTCGATCTCTTTTAAATCCCCAGGCACTTTTCGCATAGCTCTATTTACACCTAATATTACCATTTTTCATGCTACGCACTGTTGACACTATGCACTCGGAGATTACGCTCCATCCAGGCGCCACTGGCGCGGCATCATCTACTCCCCCCCATAGCCATAGCTCTATAGCGATCAGCACGCTTAAACACCACATCCGACATCCAATGCACAAACTCGAGTCACGCAGTGACATAATTCGTGGATTTAGCCCAGCCTGGTTTATAACCACCATGGGCACGGGCATTGTCAGCATTTTGCTATACAACTTTCCCTACCACTCACGGGAGCTCCAGTATTTATCCTGGGGCATTTCACTCATTAATCTAGTCCTGTTTATCGCATGCTGCGTGCTATTCTCGTGGCGCATAGCAAAGCACCGCGATTTCTACGGCATTCTCGTGCACCCGCAGCAGAGCATGCTGTTGGGCGCCATTCCGATGGGTCTGTGTACGCTCGTTGTCAGCCTGGTGTGGACGCTTAAACCATACAACCTCGCTTGGATGCCACCGCTGGCCCTCGTTTTATGGTGCATTGACGTTGTCATGTCACTCTTGTCGTTCATCGTCATTCCTTTCCTGGTTACTACGCATCAGAAACACGCACTGGAGACTGTAAACGCGTCCTTGCTTTTGCCCGCCGTGCCCACCATTGTTGCTTCAACGGGCGGAGCCATAGTAGCATCTGTGCACAACGGTGGCGTCGCTACCACCATAGTCACTATCTCGTATATGCTCTGGGCGATGGGCATGGGCGTCGCAATGCTGCTGACTATAGTTTACCTAATACGCCTGGTGATACATAAGCTGCCGCCCAAGGAGGCCATCGCCACTGTTTTTATTCCACTAGGCCCCTTTGGCCAGGCCTCGTATGGCATCCAGCTACTGGGCGTGCAGGCAGCTCGTCTGTTCCCTACCGAGCTCCCTCAGATCGCCTCTCTGGGCGAGATACTGCAGAGCGTCGGCTTTTTTGTCGGCCTAATGATTTGGTCCCTTGCAACTTGGTGGTTTACTCACGCCGCCTATGCGATGGTCTATACGCGCGTACAAGGCAAGATCCCCTTCCACCTGGGCTGGTGGGCCCTCATCTTCCCCATCGGCACCTTTGCTGCTAGCACCAATTCGCTGTGGAATATGACCGGCTACACTTTCTTTGGCGTAGTGGCCAGCTTTGTTATCGTTGGCCTAGCGCTGCTGTGGCTGTCGATAGTCATGGTCACTATCTGCTACGCATGGACTGGCGAACTATTCAAGGCTGCTAGCGTGGTTCGGTTAGAGCTGCAAAACTCGGAGCCCGAGGACATTGACTCTGAGAGCCTCGAAGAGTGCTTGGAGTAGGTGCCCATTCTCACTATAGTAATCCCACTTATCCATTAAACATTTTTGTGCACATCATAGCATTTCTTGCCAACCCAGTTGCTTTCAGAGTCAATGGTGTATTTTGGATAGTAGTTATGAGCCGCTGCCAAGAAAGAATTACAGCGTGCCTGGCTGCATGGCCTACTTTGCCTTGACAGCCTTGCCAGAATCAGGCTTTGCCGACGAAGCCGGTGCTGGCTTGCTGGGCCCCCTTTGGGCAGCAATAGCAGAGGTCTTCTTCTTGTGCATCTCCTTCTTCCACTGTCTCCGCCGCTTGCGGTCCTCGCGCGTAAGCTCGGTATCGCCCATGAGATCACCGGTACGGCCGTTGCGGCCCTTGTTCTTCTCGTAAATCTCTTCTGGCGCCAACTGCTCAGCATGCGAAACGTTGACAGGCAGCTTCTCCTCCATCTGCAGCGCAGGCGCGCTGGTACGAATCTCAATGTCAGCCGTGGCTGGCTTGGGCGCAAAGTGGAAGTGGCTCAGGGCATCCAGCTGAGCAAACAGATTGCGGAACTGGACGTCGATTTCGCGGTGAGACACGGCGAGCTTGGCATCGTCCTCGGCAACAAACGAGTCACCAGCCTTTTGTGCCATAAAATCGTCCTCATACTCTTCGGCAAGCGACTTCTTGGGCGCCTTGTCGTTCAGCTCGATGAGCTCCGATGGGCGGAAGGGCTTGGCTTGCACGTCCTTCTTGCGCTCTACGTCGTCCCACTCCTCGTTGAGAATGCGGCGCTTAATGATATCCTCGAGTGTCTGCGTCGCCTCTTGAGTGACCACGGGCACTGGCTTTTGGACGTGCTCAAACTCGAGATCCTCCTCGAGCAAGCTGTCCTTGGGACGTGCTGCCGAGGTGACCTCGCCTGTCATTGTCCAGTGCTTCTTGTCGACAGCCTCGTCCTCAAGCTTGGTGATGAGTCCCTGTAGCTTCTCTTGGCGCTTCTCAAACTCGGATTTAGAGCCAGCAGCGCTGCCAGCATCACCGTCATCTGCGTCGTCGTCATCGTCAGCAAACAGGTCCCGTGTGCGGCTGACCGGCTGCGACTCTGGCTCGGACCCCATGTCTTCCTCTGATGCGTCGCTGTCGCCCACAGTGCTGGGGTCAAACTTGACGCGCTTGGCGTGCTTCTCAAGCGACGCGCGAGCCACCCCGCGCTTGGATCCTCTGGGGGCCTTGAAAAAGTCCGTGTACATCATTTCGTCGGCCTTAGTTCCAGCGGCCTCCTCGTCACTGTCGTCGTCTCCATCAAGGGCAGCCAGGTCTTGGAACATGTCAATATCGTCATCGTCATCGTCCTCGCTGTCGGAAGACTCTTCGCCATCCTGGCCTGCGGGAGGCTTGGGGTAGTCGCCAGCAAGAATGGCCCGGTCGCGCATATCTTCCTCTTCGGCTTCATCAGCAAACCTTTCAACTTCAGCCAAGGAGAAAAACTGGTCGTCTAGAACCGATGTCTTGCGCGTGCTGCTCTCATCGTCGTCATCCTCATCGTCGCTCTCGTCCATGTCTTTATCGCTAGCGCTGTCCAAATCGGATGCAGAGTCGGCCTCGGAGTCTAATTGCTCGGCAATGTCGCTCTCATCTTCAGACATGGCATCTTCCGACACCTCGGCTGGCACAGCGTCAACCTCGCTCTCGGCGGAATCGCTCTCAACCCTTTCTTGCTCTCCTGAGCTAGACTTGCTCGAGTCCAATTCGTCGTTGACAGAGTCTAAAAGCTTCGATAGCTCCTTCATAATGTCGGTGGTGTACTTGAGCACGGGCTCGTTGCGGACGTTGATCAGCTCCCAGATCTGTAGGCTCGGGTCAAACCCACTCTCTAGTACTGTGTTCCAGTCGTCATACAGCCCAAACTTGTCCGAAAAGTTGGCCGCATTGTACGTAGACCCAACGACCTCCATAGCGGCGGCTCTGGCGGTGGCACTGGGAACGACAAACGCACCAGGACGGTTGATGAACTGCTTAATGAACGAGTCTGGGATTGTCTGTGCAAAGCCGTCGTCTTCCAAGGAAGCAGGCTGGCCAACAGGCGGCGCCGTAGAGCTGCGCTTCATCCCCATTGCTCAATAGTGTCAAATAATGCTAGTACCGAGATAACCAAAAAAAAAAGCAAAGGCAGGAGACAAGGCAAGCTGCAGACTTACCATATCCACCCACATTTTTATTTTTGCCTTGATCGGGATTAAATTTGATCTAACAAAAAAAGTATTTTTGCAGCTAGGGCCTGCCAGGCAAGCCCTGCTGCTTTGGTTCCTGCTCAGCTTTTCTTTCCTTCAATTTGGTCTTGTCATATTCTGCGTTTGATAGCTCGCATTCTTAATTCTTGTGGCGGAGAGGAAAGGCACACTCGGAAACTACACTATAGATCGTTATCATGTCAAAGCGTCAAAATCCGTCTGCCTCGGCTGCTTGCCAAGTAGAGGAAAAGACCAAGGTTGCTGCTGTATCGGGGAAGAGCAACGCCAACCAGCCAGAGAAGCCCGCCGGTAGCCGCGGCATGGATGTTGATGGCGATGCCGACATGGGTGAGTTTGAAGACGCCTTTGAGGATGAGATCGAGGAAGATGAGATCTTGGTCGAGCGCGAAGAGGACTCAGACGGCGTCGAGATGCTAGACGAGGAGGAAGAGGATGAGGAAGAGGAGGACGAAGAGGTAGCCGAAAAGAAACGTCAAGTCTACCTCCCAGGAGATGCACTGGGCGAGGGAGAAGAGCTGCAAGTCGACAACTCGGCTTACCACATGCTGCACACAATGACGACACAGTGGCCGTGCCTCTCGTTTGACTTTGTTCCCGACAACTTGGGAAGTAACCGCAGCATGTTCCCGCACACGATGTACGCCGTCGCTGGCACGCAGGCTGACCGTGCCTACAAAAATCAGGTAATCTTGATGAAGTGGAGCCAGCTGCACCGCACAATTAACGACGACAAGAGCGACGAAGACAAGGACGACGACGATATCAACGACCTCGACGAGGACCCTATTTTGGAGACCAAGACCATGCGCCACCAAGGCGGAGTCAACCGTGTGCGTGTTTTGCAGTCGTACCAGTCGCCGCTTGCTGCTACCTGGGCTGACACAGGCAAGGTGCACATCTGGGATACCAAGAAGCTGATGAACGCCTTTGAGAACCCCGGAACACAAGTCCCCGCATCAGCTCAGCAGCCACTGTTCACTATTGCCTCGCACGGAACCACCGAGGGCTACTCCATGGACTGGAACGCCGACGGCCGCCTCCTCACTGGCGACTGTGGGAACAAAATCTACCTAACGACACGCCGCAACGACACTGGGTCAAACTTTGTCGCTGACCGCAGCCCATTCAAGGGACACAAGGCATCGGTCGAGGATATTCAGTGGAGCCCCGAAGAGGGGTCAGTATTTGCGTCGAGCTCGGTCGATCAGACTATCAAGATCTGGGATGTTCGAGCTGCCAACCACGGCTTTGCGCTCGACGTTCCTGGTGCCCACGACTCTGACATCAATGTCATTAGCTGGAATCGCAAGTCTCGCTACTTGCTTGCCAGCGGCGGCGATAATGGCGACTTTAAAGTGTGGGATATGCGTAAATGGGGCGACTCTAACGGCCGCTCGACACCGGCTGCCGAGTTCAAGTGGCATCGCAAGGCCATTACGTCTATCGAGTGGTGCCCCAACGATGAGTCGGTGCTTGCTGTTGCTGGTGCTGATGACCAGATTACTCTGTGGGATCTAGCCGTTGAGCTGGACGCCGAGGAGGAGGCCCGGCACCGCGAGGCTATGGTTGGCTCTAATGGCACTAAGCGCGATGTGCCTGCACAGCTGTTGTTCATTCACCAGGGCCAGCAAAATATCAAGGAGCTGCACTGGCACCCACAAATCCATGGCGCGCTTGCATCAACGGCAGCATCTGGATTCAATATTTTCAAGACCATTTCGGTTTAACTCCCTATCATCAACACCAGACTATAGGCTGTGCTTTTTACCAAATTTATTCGTGCCATTTGATAAACACTGCCATCTCAATAGTTATCTAGAGGTGGTACCCAACCTCTGTAATGAAACATGTAAAGGTGATCGATTGCCTCTGCCATGCTAAATCGATACCCACAAAGGTAGCAAACCATGTTGATTGGGTTGTTCTCAGGTGCGATAATATGCGTAAAATCAGAGTTTACCATGATTTAAGACTAAAATGGCCAAGTGGCTCCAAGCTGGAGCAATATGGGGATGGAGGTTGCTGAATCGGGCAGAATGACTGCGTGAATCGATAGAAATTTGAACATTGACAAATATCATACCTGGGGGCACAGGGGACACAGCAGCTTTTATAGGCTAGAGAGATGTGGTGCACACGCCAATTTCATATTCCACCGATGTGGCGTATCTGGCGTGGGGTGACTCCCCCCAACAGTCACGGCTGCAATAGGAGGTGCCTGCAACACATTTAGTAGCGATCGCTCTTGCGGCTAATGATCCGAGAGATGCGCCACACGCAGCAAGAAAGTGGCTTTTCATCCAAATCAATCAGTCTATTATTGGCTTTGTAAAGCCGGGAAGATTACCAATGAGCTTGTAATTTGCAAGGCCTTGGTGGCATTTTGTGTCTACTGGTAGTCGAAAGCCTACAGCTTTTTCGACACTTGCGCTGTGCTGGCTGCTTGACCTGCGACGAATTGGTTAGGTAAGGAAATTTGCATGATGATTTTGGATATGCTTAGCGAGATCACTCATAGACGTAAATGTGGCTCCACACGAAATGCATTTGAAAGGACTGTCCGTTGACATTAGCTAGGTTTGATGGCAGAAGTCAGAACACTTGAGGTTTGTTGATAAGCTTGCGATAAAAGAGAGTTTGGTAGAGTTTTCTTCAGGCTAGCAGGCCTTTATATGCCAAGCTTTACACCATTACAGAGTAATGACGCCTCATTCGACAATTGCCCAATAAGCCGCATGCACAGGTGCCTGAGAAAACATCACATGCTTCGAGTTCTAAATTGCGTTGGGAATGCCAGAGAATTCAAGAAAGCCAGGTTGTACAGCAAATCCGCCAGGTGCCGAATATGCATTTGAGCATGGAAAAGTGTGGAGGAAGCGACCTATACTTGGACCACGACTAACTACTATTTTCAAAATCTCTCATTGCCTTCTTCCCCAGGCGCAAGTAGGCTTTTTCTGACAGTTTTAATGATTCAGCATTGTGTTGGTAGCTTTGCGGCTTGCCGTTTGCTGGCAAGATGCTCAACAAGAACCGTGTGCCTGTAACTGAGATCACATGTGGGTCGGCTACATCCGTTACTTGCTGGTCGTTGGAGTGACTAGGTGTGCTATTGCGTTGCGTTGTGCTACGTATAGCAAGGAAGATGCTTTTCCACTTATCCCTATGAATGGTGGAGAACATCACGAGGTGAATGTTCTAGACTGGGGCCACAATGCTGAAGCAGTTCATTTCAGTGCCTTCACAATTGCTTGAGTGCTGTTTATTGCCAATGCGTTCCAAATTGCTATGCATTCCAAACTGCTCTGGCTCCTGTATTTAAGCGCTTTAGGTTCGCCTGACAAGTCCTGTGCCAACGAGTATAGAAGTCCGCGTTCTTGGCCATTTCCTTTTACGAGCTTCCTTACGATTAAACGCTCGTTTTATTACCATTGTTCCCGTTTGATCCTTTATCATCGGTGCTTTTTTCCTCGGCCCCCTTTATGGCTGGTGGCTCGCCGCTTGGATGTTTTCGCAAAAGCCCTTTGCGTGGGTAGTACTTGGGGTGTTCCATTTTGAGGTGGGTGTCGAGATCTTGGATAGTCCTAAATATGTCTCCACATACAAAGCATACATTTAGGTCGTCCATTGGCGCTAGCTAGATAGATTTGTTGAAATATAGGACCCTTAGAGTTTGTTGAGAGGGAGAGAGCTGGGAATAGTGTAAAGTATGATGATTTTGGTGGAGCCTCTCCATGTTAGCAAGAGATTATATAGGCCAAATTTAGCACAATTACTCAAAGAAAAAGGATTGTACAATAAGCTGCATGCACAAGTGCCTGAGAGAATAACACATAATTGAAGTTGCATTTGAATAACCGGGACATTCACAAGTGCCATATTATTCAAAGTAATCCATCATGTGCAATCTAATTGCTATGGCATCGTAAAGAGCTTTGTAGCAATATTTCTATTGTCACTCCTAAAAAAACTGACTAGGGAATTCCTATCACATTGCTTTAAGCTCAGTTGACAAAGCAAGTTCGCGATTTAGCATAGTGTCTGAGACAAATAGTTTATGACTAAGTTGTGTAAGCATCTGAGTGAATAATTAAAGGAAGCTAAATGTGCTTAAAAAGCTTTAAACATCTAATGCACTGTTTGTGCGCTACCAAAAACAACCTTGTCATCAAACGTTGCCTTTCTATCAAGAGGGAGCGTTACCAACGCTAAAAATATCTGCCATGTCCACTTCAATGGGATGATTCTTGTTAATATGATCACAGAGCTCAGCTTCCGAGTGCAGCGTTATTCCACAGATAGCACAGTCAGTGGGGTATTTCATACTTTGTAGGATTATATGATGATTAGCAGTAGCAAGATAAAAGGCTTTGCACAGTTAGAAAAACACCTATTAGTAAAGGATCGAATGTAAAAAGAAACCCGGTAGGGCACTTGTGAAAAAGAGACTCCTCATCGTTGCTTTTTATGGCATAGCAAAGCTCGGAGCTGATCAAAACAAGAGATATGTCATTGCTCTGTGTCATTAAAGTTCGAATGATTGAATTTCTAATTGTACAAAAGAGCAACTCTACGCATACAATAGCAGAATAGAGATGCGCTCTTTCTAGCACACATGCGGCCCTACTATTAAGGTTTATGTGTACGTTTATAATATATCCGAGGGACTATTTAAACAAACTTCCTTGCTGCACTACACTTATCATATACCATCCAAGCTAGTGTTACTGCTATTGAACACTATTATCTCGTACTAGTAATTAGTGGGTTAGTACAATTAACGTAAATGGTAGCCAAATATAGAGATGGCTACTCTAATAATTTTTATTAGCAACATTCTATACAGCAAAGTGCCTTGTGTATTTGGTTATAGTAATATAATAACCTAAACTACTTGGTCAAACTCAAGCTTCTCACGATATTGGGGTGTTATTTTTTCATGTGAGAGGTTATATCTTCGTCTGGCGTTAGCGGCTTACGACAAATAAAGCATTTGCGGGAACTATTTAAAGACATTGAGGCAGCTGAAAAACTGATGCAGGCAGGTTATGTAGCTTGGAGTGCTTGGTGGAGTGGTTGTCAAGAAAAGCTGTAAATTGTAATGTGGAAGCAAAATATCCGTTGACTAATTGTCACTACTTGCCTTTTTATAGCATTGCTTGCTTAAAGTAGCCTGTTCAATGCAGTGAGAAAAATTGGCTAATAAGAGTTGCATCACTAACATCTCGATTTCTATTTTCTTATTCCAAACAGAAAGTAGGCAATGAAAAACTAAAGGAATCACTGTATGGCCGCATTTTTGTCTCAACTGCATGTTTATTGCTCTAATAGAGCTTGTTTAAGCAGAAATCAAATAAAATTGGTTTAATATCTACGCGACAAGCGACAACATAGAATGAGACCAGCCAAGCGATAGATAATAGATAGATAGATAAATAGATAGAAAAAGACGTCAAAAGCTGTATTAAGCCGGTACTAGCCAATAGATCAGGCTATCCGCTACAAAAGCTAGATTGTAGGATCATTATTCCGGAAGTAAGTAATGCAGAAGACACGAGTGAAAGAGTGCCATCTTCTAGCTTTACTCATCTATCAAGGATGGGTATACTCGAAAAATGAATTACTAAGCATTGAGCTTTTTAGGCTACAGCGGCGAAGGCTGGCGATCAACTTATTGACTGTCAAGTTTTGTTTATGTGGCCACAAACCTTATAGTCTGGTAGGTGCTTTGCAGCAACTTTATTTAGTGAGGCCGGAGCTTTTTAAAAAAGAACAATCTGCAAGCAATAGCTGCTAGTCAATGTAAATTTTGGGTGGTTTTACATTTGGGTGGTGAGTGGCAAAGTGGAAGTTGATTTCGGCATTTGATCTCAGCGACGTCGAACAAATAATGCAGTATTTAAGAAAGGGTTCGTTCATCGTAGGGATTTGTGAAAAAAAAAAACACAAGCTTAAGGTGTGATATAGTTGAAGTGGATTCTGTTTGGAATAAATCAAAGATGCGTAAAGGGTATTCGACCATTCGCAGTACAAATGTACATCCAGGGATTTCCCTTTTAAGACATTGTTAACATAAAGTTGCCCCAGTCAGGCACGTATGCAGATGGTCAGGGATTGAGTACACCTTGCTAATTGTACAATTGGACGCTCCATTAGTTGTCACTTTAAGCAATTGTGATAATCAACAATCCTAAAGATAGCATAAATTGACATAGTATGTAAGGATATGCACTGCTTTTTAGACCTTGTCATAAGCTATAGACCTGCCGGTAGATGGGCTGATAGAGCAGCAGCCGCTAAGCTACATGTTTCCAGCTAACGAGTAGGCAGAGTTTACAAAAGCAATCGCACAATTGGAACACCAAAAATGACAATAAATAGAGATATGAATGCGCTAATTCCCGTAATTACCTGATTAAATTTCTCCGCTATTATTCCTCAAATAGAACCTTGAAGTGAAAGCGTAATGGTTTATTGCAGCGAAGAGCTTAATAACATTAGCCATAGTCGGGTGGTCTTTAATGCTTCTTGTGTACGCCAAAAGTCTAGCCGGCAGCAACGGTCGCTCAATAATGCTCACCTTTTCGCAAATGCTCTAGCATGTCGCTCACAGAACTGGTTTTCATCCCGCAAATGTCGCAGATGTAGGTCTCTGAAAATATCCACTTATCCATGTTTGCACTGTGCTGGTAGATTATACGATAGAGTTTACTAGATGTTATTCCAAGCGAGGACGTTGGGAAAAATAGTAAAAGCTGTTGGTGAGCAACCTCTTTTATAGCCTTTATCTCCCTTTATAGAATGTCCTGGCAATTTCGCAATTGGGAATCCAGGTTAAGAGAAAGCAATTAAGCAGCCCATATTAGAATCCAATACATTCGCACAGTGATATTCCAACATCATTGTGTTCCTGCATAGCCGCATATATTCGTTCTTCGGCTTGTCAGTTTTCTCATATCATTATCCCTCATTTTGTGTTCAATAATGGCTGAAATAATCGCATACGAGGACTCGCCATTAGCGCAATACTTACAAGAGATTGATGCCTCCGAGGCGTTTGTAGCCGAAGACAAACCGGACACCGCCGACATCACTGCCAGTAAATTGCCTCCAGCAACTCTATCTACTGATATTGGTCGCTTTTGTGACTGGCTCCACCAGCTGGCAGCTCGCCCAGTAGCCATACCGGATGGTCACAAAGCGACTGACGCCATTGCCAAAGAGATGTACTCTCGCGTTGTTAGTACAGTGACTGACTCTGGACTAGTAGCCGAACGTTACACGCCCCGTCCCTTTCGCTCGGCAGTGCAAACACAGGGAATGGACATACCGGCAGCACTTCCCAGGAGCACTTTAGGCATTGGTAGCTGCTCCGTTTTGGCTATGACGCCAGCGCTTGCGACGTTTGCAATATTGGCCTTTCGGCTAGGAGACATTGGCAGCATGGATTGGAGCATGACCGCAACTGTGGTAGTCCTCGTACTGGCCATTATTGCAGTGGTAGCCCTATTAGTTTATGAGCTACAGCAGCAATGGGCGCAGCAGCGCAGCCCAATAGGAAAGTGTAACGATGCCGTGGCGCAGTTCAACAGTATGGTATTGAAGAGTCGTGCGATGGATAGCGCAGTTCAGCGGGCACTTCGCCAAGTAATGGACATCGATTTTGTGATTCGTGGATTCAGGTTGCCGCAGTACCGTGGATCGCTGGCCATCTCATCTAGGTCTGGGCGCGGCACCGCATGGATGGCAGAGCATGTGCGGCAAGCAGTTGACTTGGCGTTGTCTGAGAGCATAGGGTCATTTACTGATATCATTGAGCGTCTGGAGCTGAAGCAGGGCCAAATGGAGAGCTTCCTGGGCTCAGACGCTCGAGCGCAGATGGCTGATCTCAGGGCACAGTTGGACGATGCTAGCGAATTGGGGTCCATGACGCTGGAGGCGCTCAGGCTTAAATTTGCCCTACACTTTGCCATGCGCAAGCTGTGGCTAGAGTCAGTGGTTCGCACTCTGGAACAATACCTCGATGCTGATATCCACCCAGAACAGCTGCTATCCATGTGTGAGCTGCTAGGGTCTGATATTGACCGTGTGTCAGAGACAGCGAGTCTGTTGGCTGATCGGGTTAAAGAGGCAGGCGAGGCGCAATTTACCGCAAGAAAGTGGGCATCCTTGGCGGCCACCAAGGCGGATTCCACCAAAAGCCACCATCCACTGGTTCGTGCTCTTGGTAGTATGTCTGAGGCGCTAGAGACCGTGCGTGCCAAGATACTGGTTTGTCGCGAGTGTGTCAGCATGGCCGAAGATGACGCGGTTGATTCGGAGGATGCGCAGTTTGTGCCCTCGGTTGAGGAAATCGCCCGTGTTTTTGCCTCGCTAAAGACCGACATTGATGCGCTGAACCATTTATACCAGGCCTCTGTCACCAGCCTTGCTTTTTATGACTCGGGCTCTGGGCCAACCAGTGGTGACTATGACGGCTCCGTGACGGCGCCTGCGGAGCTGATTGATTTCGAGCAGGGTTCGGTGGCAATTCCCGATGGCGCAACCGTGTTTGGATACACTCCCATTGGAGGCAATGATCTGGATGCTCCCGAGCAGATTTTCGAGGCTGACACCGAGCAAGGGGTGGGCCAAGAAAGGCTCAAGGTAGCGTATACTAACAGAGCAGCTCAAGTATCTGCCAGCACGACACTAACACCAACTGCTTTGTCCATGCTCCAAATATATCTGTGCTGTAGTTGTCCAATATCGATCGCAGCGAGCGAATTCGCCTTTCGAAGCTAAAGCGAGCGGAAGAGGTAAGCGATTCACACCACCGACGATAATTGACGTGTGTGCTTGATGATAACCACGATTCACTAAGCTTTTTGTGGGTTGTAGCAAGCCGCGAGTGCTCGCAAAAACGATATTGTTGGCATGATTTCGGAGCTAAAGTCGGCCATTGACTCCCGGTCAAAGGCCTCGACAAGCAAACAGGTGTCCAAAGGGTAGCCTGCTAGTTGGCGGGCAGTTTGCGGACAAAGTATCCGTTTTTGTGGCCTAGATCGTCGTACTTGTCTGCTACCGACTGAGCATCGGCCTGAGTATGATAGACGCCTTCCATTGGATGCTCGACACCATTCGTATCAACGCGATACACTATGTAAATTGGCAAAGCTGTCGTGCTGTTGCCTAGATCTGGGTTGCACTTCGTCTTGAGCGCTTGCGCCTGCACAAGGCGCTTCACAGTACGAAGGTTGAAGCAGCGAGTAAAATACATGTTTGTTGAATGATTTTAAAAAAAAATGGATGAAGGTTAGTTTTTTTATTGATAAAGTCGTCTTATTGGAACCCTGTATGGGCACGAGCTATGGTCCGTGACTAACAGATCATCTCCTAGCCTTAGCTTGCCCGATAAAATAGATAAAAGGGACTTCAGACATTTCAACGGGGTAGCTTTTTAAGAAAAAAGCTTTAATATACAAAAAAGTCTAAGAGTTTTGGTACACAGTAAAGGTGAATTAGTGTCACCAGCTTTCGGAGGTAGTCAAGCGATAACCAAGTCGTCTCCCTCTGGGTCGTAAATAGGCTTGAATCGAGCGTATATTCGGCGCAGCTCGCCCAGATACTGCGCATGTACTCTGTTGATCTCGTCGTGCGACGGGTTAGGATTCTTCACCACGAGCAGGGGCGATCCAAACACAGCAGTCAACTGCGTTCTACGGGGTATCAGCCCGAACCGGCCATAGAAGACGGGCAAGGCAAACATCATCTTCGACTGCATCCAGCGCTGCAATCGACGCAACAGGGGGTGTTCGACTTGCCAGAAAATATCGTTCTCGCCAAACACAAAAGTCGGCACCAAGTGCGCGCCAGCCATGATGGCCTCGCGCACAAAGCCCTTGCGGTTCTTCAGGATAAGCTGGCGACTACCACGGTTTGTATAGAGGCTCTCCTTGGCCCCGCCAATGACAATGCCCACGCTGTGGCCGTTGCCGCGAGCCAGGCACTTTCGAATACTAGTTCGCGACGACGATATCGTGCCAATCGCCAACAGGTAGTCGCGGAAAATAGGCACGGTCAGCGCGTGCCGGAGCCCAGCCGGATGCACAGTAATGCCCTTGAGTGCCTCGTCCATGCCACTCCTCAACGAGCCCATGACTACCTGGCCCGAGTAGCACAGAATGCCATGTGGCGACACGCCAAAAAGATAGCTGTTTGACGGGTCGAGTCGCTTCTCCAACACGATGCGCACGGGGAAATACGCGTTAACGTACTTCCATATGGACAGGGCACGCACCCACTGCATCCGACGACCCACGCCGTTGTCCAGCGCCGGATCTACGAAGCAGAACGCTATGTAGCCGACAATGGGGATCCTTGCCCAGCTGACTTGAACAAATATGTATATGAGCAGCAGTGGCATGACCAGCACTAGTGCCGTAAATAGCGTCGCCAGAAATGTCTGTATTACCATGGATATTCCGCCCTCTTGAGACAACTGCAAAATATCCTTGCTGGGCTCAAACACGTACGGCTCCTCCATGCCACCGTCACGGCCTTCGAGCGGTGGTGGTCGGGGCGAGTCCGACTTATTAGCAGCACTGCTAGTGGACTCTTTGCTAGAGGCTGGCTCCTCCCGCATTTGCATACTATCCGACACAAACATCGAGCCGTCTGTATGAGGTTTGGAAAAAAATATTAAGCCGTGCGCGGCGAATGAGCTCTTCAGAAGGGTTAAATTCGCCAGAGTTGGAAGCAATAGTATAGAAGAAAAAAGGTGCCAAGAAAATAGAAAGGGAAAGAGGCAAAGTGAAAAGTGAAAAAGCAAGTGTTTGTAGTTTCAAGAAAGCAAAAGTCATGCGTGGGGCCGGCCAATGGGTCCTGTGCCAAGGCTATGACGAAAATTAATACAGGCCTAGGTAAGAGCGTCCAGAGTGACTCGCAGCGACTACTTTCTATGATACGGTCGTTTACTATCGCTACCGACTAGTGTCCACTGGGAGATAGGCGCTACTTACTGTGCTCAGTGCGCTGATCCCCTACCCCTGAACATCACATCTGGGCCGATCAGTAAAGCCAATGGCGTAAGGCACATGCGCTCAGACATGTTGCAGCAAGTGACGTAGGACCTTGCCTGCTGGGCTCTTGGGAATAGCCGCAGCCTCGCGACACACCACATAGATCCCCATATTCTCTCGAAGCCACGTTTCAATCTCCGCCAGAGCCTCCGGCGCACGCAGCGTAGGCACCACATAAGCCACAGGGCTGGCCCGGCCCTTCACGCCCTCTCCGACTACGGCACAGTCATCGACCGACGAGTGCTCAAACAAAACGCTCTCAATATCAACTGGCGATACTGGGCCCAGCTCAGTGTAGATAAGATCAGCCATACGGCAGCCAAGGAACACATTGCCACCAGCATCAATCTGAGCATAGTCGCCAGTATGCAAGAACCCATCAGCATCAACCGGTGACCGTTGGCCACCAACGTATCCCTTGGTAATATGCGGGCCAGCAACACACAGCTCGCCAAACCCCGTGGTTTCTCGGCCCTCAGCGTCTATGACCTTGGCCACGCTGTTGGGGTACAGCACGCCCACGGCGCCAGGCACGGGTTTCTGCCACCAGCCACCGGCAATAGTTGAGCTAGACTCCGTCTGCCCGTACCCCGTAACAATAGGTGCCCCGCCAAAGTACTCCGAATACCGCTGCCGCCGACAATAAGGGAGCGCCGCTCCACCACACCCAATTGCCTTGACCGAGCCAATAGCGAACCTCCGTGTAGGCATATCGTTAAGTGCGACAGTTCCCTCGTCGACCTTGGTAGTACGATACACCACACTATGCAAGATGTAGGGTGTCCCGCTAAGTCGCTCAATCTTAAAGCGCTCGACTGTCTCCAGATACGTGGCGACGTCAAAGGTCGGCAACTGCACAACGCAGTCGCCCGTAGCTAGCGGCTGGTAGCAGAGCACAGAGTGTCCGTAAATAAAGCAGAGCGGCAGTGCTGACAAAAAGCGACGGGGCTCGGGCCACTCGGATACCGAGCTCGCAATGTTCTCGCTTGCGGTTCTGGCAGAGTACCCGCCAGCCATTGTGTACATGTGGACCAGGTTGCTATGAGTGATAATAACGCCCTTGGAGTCGCCCGTAGTCCCAGACGTATAGATAATCATTGCTACTTTGTTCTTCAATTCGTCTGCGTCTGTGACGACATGCGGCTCAAATAAAGGGGCCTTGTCTGTCTCGCTGCAAATACTGCTCAATACTGTAAACCCGGGACAGCTGCCGCTAACCAAGACTATGTTCGCCTGGTCAATGTCCAAGTCAGCCAGCTTACACGCAGCTAGCAGGACGGGCACCAGCTCGGCGGCTACAAAAACAAAGGCTGCTTTAACCTCGGCCAAGCGCCTTGCCAGCTCCACGGCATCCAATTCGGGCGGAAACGCAGTGTACACGCCAGCAGCCATCAAGGTGCCGTAGTGTATACAGCAGAAGCTAATGTCGGCGGGCGAAAACACGACCACTGTCTGGCCACCGGGCCGGCTGCAAAGGCCTCTCTCTGTCAGGGCTTGAGCGATAGCCAGTGACTGCTTCTTGATATCGGTGAAGCGAAGGCTGCGGCCAGTTACTCCATCGACTAGCAGGGGCGGCTCTTCCTCCAATGTGCCGCCGGCAGCAATGGCAGCATCGGCTCTGGCCTGGGCTTGCTCAAAGAAGAGCGTCGTAATGTCCACCACGGGAACCTTTACGTCAGGAATAGGCGAGGATACAGGCATAGTGCGTTCCGGCTACAGTAGACGTCTATATCAGGAAAGGGGGGTTGATGAGAGAAGAGCTGGCTGTGTGCAACGGCAAGGGAGAGAAAAAAACACAAATTGACTTGAAAAGGCGACACAGGATTAGGAGAATCAGGAACGGCCACGTCGCCTCATTTGCATGAAGCATGCAAGGAGTCAGGAGCAAGGACATCTATGCCCATCATCCAGGGCCGCAAAGCCTCGGGAACGACGACGTGTCCATTAGGCCGCTGGAATGACTCCAAGATAGCAACGACCAGCCGAGGCACAGCAACCGCCGTGGCATTAAGAGTATGTACAAACTGCGGGGCCTGGCCAGCACCGCCCTTTCGAGATACAGGCAGGCGCGCACGAATGCCAAGCCTACGCGACTGATAGTCAGTGCAGTTAGATGCACTCGAAATCTCGCCCCAGGCCTTGCGTCCTGGCATCCACGCCTCAATATCGAACTTTTGGTACGCACTGGCGCCTAGCTCCTGTGTTGGCATCTGCAGCACTCGGAAGGTCAGCCCCAGATCCGCATAGAGCCCCGTTTGGAAGTCAAGCAGCCGGGTGAGCTCGTGATCGCTGGACTCGGGCCGCGACAGAATCACCAGCTCGACTTTGGTGAACTGGTGCAGGCGGTAGATGCCACGAGTGTCGCGTCCACGCGCACCGGCCTCGGCTCGGAAGCAGTGACTGAGTCCGGCTAGGGACATGGGCAAAGCGCCCTTGTCCAGGATCTGCTGCTGCTTCATGGCTACCAGCGGGATCTCGGCCGTGCCAACCAAGCAGAGCGGATCGGTCGCCGCTCCCTCGTCGTGTCGCGACTCTTCGGCAACCGGCGTGACTCTGTATATTTGGCTCGACTCTCCTGGCGCGTGGCTGCCGCCAATCGGATCGCTCCCGCCCATCTCTGTATGCAGGCGCGCTTCCTCGGCATTCGAGCGTGGACGGAATCCACAGGCGTCGACCACGCTGCTGCGAGCAACGTCGGGGGTGATGTGGGGAGTAAAGCCAGCAGACACAGCCCGAGTCATCGCATACTGCACCAGCGCCAACTCTAGGAGAGCGCCGGCGCCACGCCAGTAGTGGAACCGACTTCCTGCCACCTGGGCGCCAGCCTCCATGTCTATGATGCCCAGGTCCAGAGCCAAGTCGTAGTGGTCCTTAAAGTCCTGATCAGACGGATCGCTGGTACTGACTCCGTCGCTCGGCACCTTCGCTACCTCATGCAGCGACCCGTGAATACGCACGATGCGGGCCTGCGTCTCGTCGCCAACGGGCGTGTCGGGATGAGTAAGGTTGGGGAGTTTAGCAGCTTCGTAGCGCAGATGCGACTCCACCGCACTCAGTCGAGCCTCGTAGCCCTGGACAGTGGCCTTTATGATCCGTGCGTTATCTCGCAAATTGCTCACAGCCTTTTCCTTGCCGATTTTGTCAAGGCCGCTGGCAGGGTCATCGTTCTGAGGGAATCGCTTGCTAGCTGCTAGCTCGCCCAGCTCCTTAGAGATGGCATTTAGCGAGCTGCGGCTCTCGTTGATGGATGTTTGCAGGGACCGGTACTCGTCGTAGAGCTTGGCCACCCTGTGAGGATGCGAGTCCCTGACATTGCGTGCCAGCGCGTTTGCCTCGAGCAGGTCGGCGTTTTCGCTTATGAACCGATAGTCAAACGAGGGCTGAAGCAGAGTTCTGGTCTGCGCTACCACGCCGACAGGGGCCCTGGCTGTGCGCAAATGGCCTCGACATAGAGCAGTCAGGCTCGGGAAATGGCGTAGCATAGCGGCTTTTCTGGCACGGAGTAATTGACAACAAAAAAATTGGCCAGATTCAGCAAGCAAAGACAAGGGGCAGAGCCGGGATAAGGGTGTGAGCACTATGTGATCTCACGCGTAGTCAAAATTTTTCCTGAGCATCCTTCTGACGCGTATCGATCTCCACACTTTTTCTCTCTTCAAATCGTTCTCTGCTTTTATACTTTCATTTTGTAGCATTGCTATGCATTCCTGTTAATATCATGTGGTCTGTTTTCTCCAGCGGGCGGACGACGGTTACGTGTTGGTTTTGCAACGAGAAAACGCGACTACCTCGCTCAGCGAATGGCCCTGCCAATAAGCACGACTGGCATTGCCACAAGTGCGATAACCAAAACACACTAGACGCCAATGGGAATATAGTCGACAGCCGAGCCGAGATGTACCAAGAATCGCCACTGCCCCGACGCCCTCACTTGACTGGCGATTCTAGCGCAAGCCAAAGAGTACAAGTATTCTGCAGTACATGCCAGCGTAACCAAGAGCTAGTGTGCCAAATTCTCTCTGCGTACTTGCCCAGCGAGGATGATCCCGAGTACGGCTACCGAGCGCAGAGCGCCGAGGACTATGCTCGATCGCTTCAGCAGCGATACCCACTGGCGTGTCGAGCATGTCAGTCAAAAGTGGACGATAGGTTGCAGCGGCAGGCCCAGTGGATTTGCCGTCGCGAATTGGCCAGCGCGCTGCAGCGCTCGGAGCGTGCGAGAAAGTACTCGCCGCATATGCAGCCTCAGCCCACGCTGCGCCGGAAGGGAATGGTCGTGACTTGGCTGGCGTGCGCATTAGTTGGCCTGGTCTTTAGCCAAATTGCAATGTGGCTGTGGTATGCCTACGTGTGCTCGGTCCGACCTGGGCCGTCTGTGTACGTGGCGGGTATTGGGCTAGTTTTGTCGCTGCTGACGTACTTGTCTCGGATGCTGAACCCCTTGTGGCTATACATTGCCTGCCATCCGGGTATGCGGGCATTTGGGCTGCCGCTCTATAAGCGGCGCGTTGCTCGTTTATCGATATTGCGGCTTGTCTCTGGATTCCTTCAGCTGGCTGGGCTGAGTCCCTGGATTTGGCCTGTATTGGCCCTGTATGACCTGGCGCTGTGTTTCTTTGCCGCAAAAGACCTGCGTGCGCGTGGCAGCTTGCGTCCGCCCTCTAGGCAAGGAAGCCAGGCTGCAGTCTCAGGCCCGACGCAAGACGAGCTACTTGAGGACAGCGACTCGTTAGCCACCACGGCTGTGGATACGCAGCGCGCTTTGTCGTCGCTTCAGAGCCTTTCGTTTGGGTCATCAGAAGTTAACCGCGACCAAGACGACAGCTTCTTTGGGACAGAGTTTGCGAGCAGCAGTGACACTCGGTGGAGCAGGCGGCCGTCGGCCTACAAGCGCCCTGGTCGAGCAGCACACTTGGCTGATGCTGATAGCAGCGGAGATGAGGGCACTGTCAATACTGACATCATGTCTGGATTGAACTCGATGAGCATGGGTCTCGGATCGCGCAAGCACTCAGCACGTCCTGCAGCCGCTGAGAGCATGGACGTCGATGTACAACCTCTGCTGGCCAGTGGCATGGCAAGGCCTGTAGGCTTGCCTGCTGTGCCCCGGCCGTTTGAGCCCTTCCGCTTCAAGCGTGAAAAGAACACGGGGCTGGAGATGAAAATGTCCTCGTTCTCTCTCGATGACGATGACGACGGGAGCTACCAAGGCATGTTTGGCAGCAGCACCATGGACAATAGACTGCTTGGCATGCCGCAGCGGCTGGGGTACTTTGGTGTCATTGCCATCGTTGGCCTGGTTGGAATCTGGTCGTTTGGCAAGCATGTGCCCTGGTGGTGCTTTTGGCTGGTGCGAGCTACGCTGGTTGCGGAGCTTTTGATGGTTGCCCTGACTCGGCCAACTCAGATTGCCGCTCCGCAACTTGCCCTAATCCGTCGCATTGCCACCACTGGCTTGCTGCTGTGCTTGGTGGGTGTCCCTGCATTTGTCACGTTGCGGCAGGCTAGTACTGAGGCCTCGTCTCTGGCTTTGCTGCGGTGGCCGCACGACAAGCAGGCACTTATTAATGCATTGGAGCTACAAGGCAAGCATCTTTTTGGCTTTTCTAAACCTGGCATTCGGCCCTTTAAGGCTTTGCCGACCGCAGCCTTGCCGCAGCTTGATACAGCAATGGAGCTTTGCGCCATTTTCGTATTTGGTCTAGCATAGAATCCCATGGAACGATCACACCCCCTTCTCCGATTGCCTTGTAGCTTATAAAAACGGCATGAATACTTCTATTTTCTTTCCTCAATTCTTTTTCTGCCATTTTTATTACACTTTTTTAACCTTTGACCTAACTTTATCATGAATGATTGGGACCGTGAGACCATTCTACGCAAGCCAAAGGCTCGTCCCACAGTAATTCGCAATCAATCTGAGCTAAATGCTGCTGCCAGACAAGGTGCAATCGTGGAGACGATTCGTGCCTCGAATGTAGCCAACAAGGCTCACCACGTTGACACTGACCACAGACGTATTGCGCACCTCGACCGAAGTAACAACGTGAAGCCGCCAGAGAAGGTCAATTTGTCGGTTAGCCAGGCTATACGGAAGGCTAGAACAGAGAAGAGGTGGTCGCAGAAGGAGCTGGCTACCAAGATTAACGAGAAGGAGAGCACTGTCAAGGACTATGAGAGTGGGCATGCTATTCCAGTTCAGCAGATCCTGTTAAAGATTGAGCATCAGCTGGGCGTCAAGCTGCAAGGCAAGAAGGATATCGGTATGCCTCTGCCGCCTCGTGGAGGTGGAAAGAACAAGGCAGAAGGTGCCAAGTAAGGTGCTGGCTTCTTTGCCTCTCCGAGAAGTGTAATGGAGGCGACGTGACACTGCTCCCGAGTCCCGCTACTGCGATACGACGTGCCATCTGGCGACGAGCACTTTTGTCTTGGAGGCGATTGTAAGCGGTGGTGAACATATTAACGACTATTGTAGCAAATTTTTTCTTTGGAAATATATGAATGTATGGATCTATTCCTCGGTAGGCTTGCCCTCTTGCAGAGAGCTCTTGATGAGGATCGGGTGGCCGTCGCGCAAAGCGTGTTCTGGAGTAAACTTTATCCTGTAGGTATTATCCTTTTCCTCGCTGCGTGGAGCCTGAACAACATAGCGACAAATGACATCTTCTACGTTTATAGCGTGCTTTAGGCTCTTTTTGATCTTCTTTTCGTCAGTCAGAGATCGATTCGCCTCAAACTCTGCCCTAGTTTGCTTGTGCGCCGACTCTATAACCACTGGATCACCTACAAACAGTAAATCATTGACTGCAATATTAGCTGGTCCCTTCTATCGCAAGTGCCCGAGAACGAATATGGCTAACTTGCCTGCAAATCGCCGTTTTTGGACCTTTAGCAGCCTTCGATAGGCGATGCGAACTTCGTTAGCAAGCATGGCCTATATGTTTTAAAAAAAAAAAGTTTCGGCGGGGAGTACTGGGCGCTTAGATAGCCAATAACTTATTCGAGAGAGCTAGAGAAACAGAGCAAAGGGTAGACAGCATTGCTAAAATGAGATATCAGCGAAAAATCCGTTTTCTGTATGGTTGCACTTCCTGCATGATATTTATAGTATGGGCTTGGAAATGCACGCCGCCCAGAGCGGAGCAGTCCGCCCAATAGCGCGTATCGTACTGATGCGGGTTTTGGTTACTAGCAGCCAGGTACTGAAAAATATGATCAATCCTCTTCATCCTCTTCATTGGGGATCTGCCTTTACTTGTTAGGCAGGAAAAGCAACTGGCCAAACTGCGAGACATACTTTTCAAATGGCTCACTCTGCATCGTTTCAATGATTGCGACTTGGAGACCTGAATACTCATCTCTCTCTAAAATGACTTGACAGAGCCTTGGACACGCCAGTACTAGAAGCAATACACACAATGCAGCTGTACTTTTGTTCCCATCCATATCAAAGGAAATGCCCAATATAGATAGCTGCTTTCTCGCCGCTGGGTATGTAGAAACCATGTAGTCAGGCAGCTCTTCAGTAGCAATGTGCTCAAGCTCCGACCCCAAGCCATATATAGCACACGTAAGTTTGGCCAGGGCTGGCAATTCCCTAAGCAAGTTAAGGATGCCAGCAGTAGTTAGGTTAATTTGGCTAATTTCGAGCACCTGAACATTCTCACAGCTCTGGCGAGGCCGTACCGCTGACAATAGCCCGCCAACTGATATTGGAGACACTAGCTCTAGGCTACGAACAGAGCCGACCAGCGTGCTTAAAAATTTGGCCATGGCGTCTTTAGAGACAAGAGCAGAAACTTCAAAGCTATCATTGTTTTCAATTCTCAGCTTCCGCAGGTTCTTAAAATTGTTGTCAAATGATGGGCTACTATTTAGCATCTCCACAGTTTCTCTGTCTACCCAGATAGTAAGGCTCTCCAAAGTGCTACTGTTTCCCCTAAACAGCACATCGTTGCCATATGGATATTCTAGAAAAACTTTCAAGCTTTTTAGCTTGGGAAATGGCACAACGTCGGGGACTAGTAGTCGCCCATTAGAGTTATCCGGTACATAAGAGATCAGTTTTAAATCTTGCACGTTTGGGTAGACAACAGTATTGTCTTCCACATCGTACAATAGAACCTTCTCATTATTCGTTGTAATATAGAGTGATTTAAGCGAGTTGGCACATTTGTGCATAAGCTGTACACGCAAGTCAAAGCCTCTATTGCAGTTGACCTGAAGCGAGGATATTGTAGATAGGCTTTCTATAGTTGATTGCAATTTGAATTTGAGCACATCAAAATTAACCGCCAAGTTATTTGTGCTGCTGGACAGCGAGCTTACTAGCTCGCCAAATATTTGCTCGTAGAATTCGTGATGATATCCATCTATTCTACTATATTCTATTTCTGTCATCGTCGTTGGCCCTTCAGTCATTGAGCTCAGTATTTGAGCAAAGTTGTGGACATTCCTAATGGCTTCATCTGCAGAAAGGCCCGATACTGCAGAGCCGTCGATTGCAGTTATGGCAAGCTTATGAGCAAGAGGAAAGTTTGTCTTCTCGCCCATGTACTCCACAAGCAACTTGGAGGCAAGCCCAGCCTCAATGGCGTGCATGGGCACACGAATGCAGAACTTCCTTACAAGAGTGGTGGCATTCTCCGACAGTTTGAAGCGCTTGGCCCACTCGGGGCAATAGACATAGATGCTGCTACCCTTATCGTCTATTACTAGACTCAGCTCTCTCCACATGTATTTCAGAGCTGCCTGCCTCCAAATAGAGCTGACTGAGAGACACTCCTTAACAATAGCGCCTTGATCATTGCCAATATCATACAGTACACTTGCTGCGTAGTCAATCACCTTGTGCAAAACGTGAGAAGGAATCATTTGAGCTGG
Source organism: Coemansia sp. RSA 2050 (assembly GCA_027578835.1). Lineage (NCBI taxonomy): Eukaryota > Fungi > Kickxellomycota > Kickxellomycetes > Kickxellales > Kickxellaceae > Coemansia > Coemansia sp. RSA 2050. The sequence continues at coordinate 11,722 of JANBSU010000025.1, read as the reverse complement.
CGATACATGGCTGGACATGGCGGTAAGAAAAAAATTGTAAAAAAATGAGAGCAAAGCAATGGATGTTTTTTTAAAAAAAAAAACGAAAAGAGAAACCCGAGCAAGCCTTCAGCATTTTTTACCCCTTTTCAAGAGGGCATCTTTAAAAGGCCCGTCAAAGGGTGCAAAGACTTTTTGGATTGCTTAAAGCTATATTACCAATTGAGGCACCTTCCGCTCTCCTTTTTACATAAATTGGCAGGTATACTAGTTAATTACTTCTTGGCCAAGAGCACCCATGTTTGTCTAGCTGGACAATGTACGTATGGTAGCTGATATACCTCTACAAACTTGTCCTCCAGTCAACTGTCAAGCTTTAGTGTATTTAAAAGCACAAACTACAGGGTCTAAGCTAGTCTAGCAAATAACTATCTGCGCTATTATCCGAGTGGCACGACACTACGTCATTGTCACAGTGATACGTAAACTCATCAGGATTATAGCAGTAAACGAGCACTTCTGTCAATAGAGAAAAGTCTTGTTCGGGAATGACACTGGTAATTAACTCGTATAGCGTTTGAGTGAAATTGGTAACAATCACTAGGGTATGTTCGCCCCACTTGAACCACAACTTGCGGCACCCAGGAGGGATATAGTTATCCACTAGGTATTCAACGGTACAGCTTGTTGGGCAACTGATTGTTTTGTATTCACATTCGGAGCATGCATTGATGCGGTACAGTCTAACAGGAAAACGAGGTGGTTTTTCCATGGTCTAGTCAAGTGTATACTCTTGTAAAGGTGCTAATATATTGGGCAAGAGAGAGAATTGTAGAGAAGAAAGAGGCTGGGTCAGGGAGGTAACTGGGGCGGGCTTTTTTTTCGGCTTTTTTGTGGCTTTTTAAAGGACAAAGAAAGTCAAGCTGAATGCCACTGCTTTAATCGGTGATGATCACAGCAGTCATCCACTTAGACTGCTGCTTTCTGGACTGCATTTACAAAGTGGTGTTAATTGGCTCTCTATTAGCTGTGTAAAGCGCTCAGTGTTTACCAATCCTAAAATAGTCTTTACCAAGTACTAAAGAGTATGAAACTAAAGAACAACATAAACTAAAGTATACAGCCACTAGGCGGGCCTAGGGTATACACTGGGCTGTGCCCAAGTAAGCTAGCAAGCAGACGCCTCTTGCTAGTATGTTAAAATTGGTCATAGTAGATTGTCATGCTTTATTTGCATGATTGCTGCGTGGGACAAAATCTTTAAATGAATATTGCAAGATTGCTACCTAACTCCATGTGCTTAGTTAAGCTTGGAGAACAGTCTCAATGCTAGCAGCAAATGCATTAATGACGCCAATCAATCAAGGGATCAGAGCAGCATGGTGAATGGAACATCCTTTTGGAACTCAGACATCGTTGGGTACAAAGAGCAGTTTTGCATGGCAACAAGTAATAAGGTCTCTTTTATTAGGTTATATTTTTGGGAGCTTTTGTAGACTAGCACTCAAAGCTACAGAGCACTTGTTGGATAGCAGCGAGTATAGTCGGCCAGATCGCGATTACGAGTCCATGATCATAATCTTGCGATTATGATTACAAGTGACTATGGTGGCGCTGTTTAAATATGGCGCTGCGGGGCATCAGTGGTGTGAGATCTCTTGAGTTATTTTAGCTCATATATTTAGGATAATTATATATAGGGTTTATTCTAAACCCACATAGTACTATCCAACAATGTATCTGTTTACGCGCACAGCTCTGAAGCCCTAGCTTGAAGCGACAAGTTAGTCCGCCTAGATCCCATTGTACTCTTTGAAACCATTTCAAAGCCAGTATTTATAAAAACGCTCAAAACTCGTGCTCATTGCACTATCAATGAGCTTTGGAAAAAATTCTTTTGATAAAGCAAAATGTGCTCTCTTAAAAGAAATGTACTATAAAGGCCGGCTCTGTTTTATGGCTGGCCTAAGCAAGAAGCCAGCTCGCTCTTGCTCTTGTCTCTCGTTCTTCACTCTTTCATACTTTTCTTTTCTATTTTCCTCATACAAGAATGTCCTTAGCACCAGCGTTTCAGCGGCTTCCCAAACTTATACTCGAGCTAATCGCTCATTACACGATGTACTTAAAGTCGGGCGATGAGTACTCACATATGGCAAGCCCAGTATCCCTGTACGCACATCGTGCAGATCTGTTTTATTCTCTTTGTCCAGAGTGGACTGAGGTTGCACTGGAGCACTACTTTAGAAGCTTTACCTTGAGGCTAAACAGTGGATCAGGCGCCATCACTGCATCTCACTCATATGAGAAACTGGGGATAAGTATGAAGGATGCGTGCAAGGCAATAAAAAGCATGAAGCTTATCATGAGTTTGAGCGATCTGATGCGAGGAAAGGCAGCCCTAGTACTGGCGCTGTCAAAGTACTCATTCGAGGTATTTCCAGCGGTAAGAAAAGTGACAATCATGTTTGACATGAACTGCATCAATAACTATGTACTAGAGCTTAGTGACTCTGCTAGTGTGCCAAATTTTTATCAGCAGCTCTTGCAAATGTTTCCAAACATCCGTTCCATTGGAATTGAAAAGCTTCCTGGCGATCATGTAAGCGATGTTTCTACCCAATGCGAATTCGAGCAATTCATTATGAAGATACATGAAAAGTACTACCATATGCGAGTTGACCTTAGCTGCCACAGAGACATGTCATGGAGCATGACAAACATTCACTCCATAATTACGTACATCTGCCTCTTTAACGAGAAATTCTCCGCCAGGACATACTCTCTCCTGTATAGAAGCGCCGGATCCCTGCAGTCGCTCAGGGTGGTGACTTACAAGAGAATCAATGCCATCTACTTTTTCACGGATGCTAATGGGAACCCAGTTACGTATCATAATCTAAAGGTTCTGCGCTTGTTTAACATGACGAGCAGGCCAGCTTTAGATAGCTATTCTGACCCTGTTAAGTTGTTTGTTCCAAGATTGGCCCACATTACTATAAAGGGCGGGTATCCTTTTAGAGACGATGTGTTGTTTAGAAGTTGCAGCAAGACGTTAGAGTATGTTAGTTTGTCCACGGAACCATCGACCATCTCTGTTTTGAATCAGTTCCATGTCTTTAGAGGCAAATCCTATCCTAATTTGACCGGCATTGGCGTGCTAAACAAGGAGGAAAAGACCAGCATGGTGAAGTTCCCTGTGTATTACAAATTTGTGTCAAGCATTGCACGCAACTTGAAGATGCTAACTGTGGAAGATGAGGCAACCATTGATAAGTTTGTCAACGGGATTATTCAAGGGCCTTCAATGCCTAGCATTCAATATCTGAGCATGGAAAAGGCCAGTCTTTCGTTTACTTCTCTCTGCCAGGTCATCAAACAACTGCCACAAATGACTCAGCTAAGGTTTGAGGTGTTTTCTCTTGGTGATGAGTATCAAGGTTTATCGATGGCCGGCTTGTACAATCAGATTACGAGCAGGTGGCAATCACTTAGCAACCGCCTACAACACTGCCAGGTTGCCCATCGTGGTGCTGATTTGTTAGTTGATGATTTGGCAATATGCAGTATCTTGCTTTCTATTATGTGTTCAAGATTTACGAGGCTAGTAGTCGACGAATTTGCATACACGCAATTCAACGAGACAGTCAGTAGAATCATCAAGGAGGAACCCTATTATAGCCACGCCCATCGCTTAAACCATCTGATTTACAATCAACCCGACATTAGTCTCTTTCCACGTGCTAACTAGGAGGGAAGGGGAGCTAGATACACAGCCAAAGAGGTAGCGGGAAATGAGAATGAGAGACGTGAAGCTGCACCATGTACTTGCTAGTGCCCAGAGAGTCAAATGCCTGGACAGGGGGTCTGTGGCCTGCGTAGCTAGTATCTCATCCGTAGCTGAAGGCTATTGATTGGCTGCACAAATGCTCTTGTAGCCATTGAGCCTGGCCCAAACACGGAATATTTTAAAGGGGTTTCGTGAAACGGTCTTTTTTTGTGCCGCAGGCTTGGCAAATCCTTGAAGAATGAGGTTCATGCTTATCAGCAGCAGTGTTGAGTAGTTTTGCATGAAGGATTTCTCAATATTTTCTTTACCAACCTTAATACACTTTTACTTGCATAAACACCCCCACTAGCCACATCTCTTCCCTTGTATTCATACCATGCCAGCCCCACTAGATGATTTGGAGATCGGTGCCCTAGACGTGGCCAGTTCCTTAGAACTGACTGGTCTGGCAATGAAACAATGCGCCGATCGGCTACGCAACAACTCGACCACACTCAAGTCGGCGCTCCGGATTTTGATAAGAGCAGCAGATAGACCGGGAGGTAAAATCGTGTTTACCGGTGTGGGCAAATCGTATCAAATTGGCAAGAAACTCGCTGCCACATTTACTAGCGTAGGAACGCCGTCAATATGCATACACGCGACCGAGGCGCTACACGGAGATATTGGATTACTGATACCTGGGGACTGTGTTGTAGCCTTGAGCTACTCGGGTGCTACGGAGGAAGTACTGCGGATGGCCGAACATGTGCGATGCACTAGTGGTAGCTCTGTGGATGAGAAAGTCTCTGTGGTTGGAATGGGAAGGTCGCCGTTTTCGCCGCTAGGTGCCTTGTGTGATGCGTGGATTGATTGCGCGGTTGCGGCAGAGTTGTCAGACTCGGTTAGTGCTCCAACATGTTCCAGCAGCTTGATGCTGGCTATCGGCGATGCGTTGGCTGTATTGCTGATGAACCGTCGCCAGTTTGGCCCCACTGACTTTGCTCGCAATCACCCAGGCGGCCACTTGGGCAGATCAGTAACGCAGGGAGCAATTTGTCCGAACCATTAGCAAATACATCCCAGAGACCGAGAACGGTAAATAAATGAAAAAAGATGTAAAGTGTATAATGAAGGCATCGATTAAGTAAGAGGCAGTCTAGACGAGGGATCCATAGCTGTCGCTCAAAGAAGTAGCTGCAGCGAGACACTCTCGAGTCTCAGTAACCTTGGGATTCGAGCATCTAGCCAGACGATCAAGGCAGACCTTGACCTCGTGTCTCCAGTCGACGCAGAAGAGGACATAGCACTGCATCGACAGCGAGTAAGCAATGACGCCAACCGCCAAGCCCAGCCACAAGCCCACAACCTTGAGGTCCATTGGGCCCATCCCCAAGTAAAAGCCAATAGGAATAGCCAAGGCCCAAAACGAAGGGAACGCCATCATAGCACCCAAGCTCTGGCGACCCAAGGCGCGCATAACTCCCGAGACCAGCCCATTCATCCCGTCATATGTCTGCACAGCAGCGAAATAGGGCAAAAGCGTGCTGCAAAGCCCAACAACATCGGCATCATCAGAAAACATGTATCCCCACCGATGGCGATTGACAAAGAGAAGAACTGAGCACACCATGCCGACGATATAGCCCATAGCAATAGCCACGTATGAGGAGTACCGCGCCCGGCGCTGCTTGCCCTGGCCCAGCGAGTTGCCCACGCGAGCAGCCGCCGCCGACCCAATAGCCGCTGGCGTTTGGTAAGTAAGACTCATCGCCGCGAAAATACAGGCCTGAGCAGCCAACGCCACTGGGCCAAACATTGAGGATTCCAGCGTGACGAGCTCAAAGGCAGCCCAACTGCAAGCCATCATAGCAGCACTGGGAATAGCCAGCCGGTAAAACTCCCAAATACCCGCCAGACAGTCCCAAGAGAACCCGCCCCAGGCTTCCCGAGCCTTGCTCATTGCAATGTACCCAACAAGCAAAAAGAACATGAGCCAGCTACTGATAGAAGTCGCCAGCGGCGCGCCAACAAAGCCCAGTCCTAATGAGGGCGACCACACAAGCGCATAGCTGTTGAACATGTGGATAGGCGCAACCACGACCATGACCCAGGTGCTCGCCTGCATTATGCCTTGCGCCTGAACAAAGCGCTTGAGACACTCGAACGCAACAAGGGGCCAGGATCCGATCAGCCACACGCGCAAAAACTGGCCGCACAAGGCTGCGACCTCTGGCGTCTGCCCCATCTTTTGCAACAGCGCATCAATGAACACGAATATCAGCATAGTGGGAATCAGCTGGAGAGTGACGGCTATTAGGCCGCGCTGCAGGTGGAATCCAACGCGAGTCTTATCTCGAGACGCAGTGAATGCCGAACTACAGAACGTTTCCAAGGCACAGGCTAGTCCGATACATGGCATGAGGACGATAAAGTTGATCAGCATCACTGCTAACGAGGAAGCAGCCAGCTCATTGACACCAAGCTTGCCCACGCTGAGCATGCTGACAAATGTGAACGAGCTCTGGCAAAGATACGACAGGGATAGCGGCACCGAGGATGTGAAAAGCCACCACGCCTCTTGTTTGATCAGCATAAACCGCGAAACGCCGAGCTCGTCATCGACTATCGGCTCGTGGTTCAGTGTAGTTTCCGACGGATGCGAAGCCAGCAGCGGCGATGTTTCCCGGTAGCACTCGTCGGCCATAGTACCGAGCGATGTAGTACTCATGATAATATTACTTTTTAGATATGAGACGAGCAGCTAGCGAGTGACGACGAGGATGCAAGGTATTGTACAAGAAAAGAGCAAAAGGGAAGAAAGATACGCGATTAGCGCAGCTATTTTTAAGCAAGTGATTACACCAAAGGCTATTAAACGCAAGAGAAAAGAAAAGAGAGATAGATGGTGTAGAGTGAGAGCAGCGAAGGAATGGTGGTGGCCGTGGCAAGAGAAAAGAGATCCGTGGTCCTTTTTAGAGCAAAATGCCGTTGGCCTATCTCCCTCGATCGATGTGGAAGCAACGCAACGCACTCCTTCTGTCCCAGGATAGTGCTATCTAACCGCATGTGCAAAAAAAGGGGGGTGTAAATTCGCTAGGCACATTCAAAATCCCAGAGGATGCGATGCGCACACCTCGGTTGTCCTAAAGCGGGTTGAGCAACGGCCGATTGTCTGGCCACAGCACTCCGCGTTTGTTGCTCAAAATGGGGGATTGACTATATAACCAAGCGGCAGCCACCCCGTGCCAACAAAAAAACGCGGCCGTGCTCATGTCTGTTGGTTTGCAAGACGGGTCGAGGATAGACATGTGGGTCATTGCTAGTCTCTCACTATACTTGCCCCTCCTTTTATTCTGTGACAGACGTGGCTGCGACATTGCCACAACTATTGCTCTGCTACCCCTTATTGCCCTCCCCCGAGACTGAATTTCTCACGGCTCGAGAGAATCGATTTTCTTCCTGGCAAAGTACGCTGACACTAGCGAGAGTTTGGCGACTATATGCGCACATGTACCATTTGCCGGCCTTGCATGTGGCCCCAGTGTCTTTTACCACCCCCCTCCCTTGGACCCGAAAGAGGACTGTTCTGGGGGCATATGACATACTGCGCACACTAGAATGCGCACACCTTCCCCTACCCCCCAAAACACTATGGCCAAATCCAGCTCACTTTCCATTCACTTATTTTTGACCGAGGGCCACATGTTCAGTGCACCACATCAAAAATAACACAATACTCAGCCCCTGAAGCACAATGAGGGAGATGGCGCAAACAAACAATCAAATGGCACTCCCAGTGGTTCTCTTTTTTAATACCTACTGCTCAAGGAGAGAACCCCTCCCCAAATTTCCAAATGAACAAGCAAAATGCATTTGACATGTATACAGGCAAAATGCATGCGCAATTACAATGTTTGTCTGCGGGCATGCTGCGGGCAATTTGGGAGATAAATTTACTCCATTCGGCGTAGAAGATGATAAAAAATGAACAAAAGTGAATATTGCTTACTTGCACTCGGGCGGCACCTTAAAGTCCTCTTTGCGAGATCCACCGCCCCATGGCGAGTCAAAGATCAGCTCAGCGCCAGCACCCAGACCACGCTTGGCAAAGCCGCTCCAGATCAGGCACTGGTTCTTGCCGCCAGTCAGCTGGCGGTCAGCCAGCAAGATAGCATCGCGGGCATCAATAAAGTTGGGCATGCACGGCTGGAGCTTCATGCCATCAACGAGCAACTGGAGAGCCAGGGTATTGCCCTTGGTCAGGTCGCGCGTGAAGAGATCCGGAGTGAAGCCATGAGCATCAATAAGGTTCCACAGGACCTCGTAGAAGATCACCGCCCAGACCTCGCCCTTGGCGTGCACCTCCCAGTAGGCAGGGCCGTCCATGATGCCGTACGTCGAGGGGTTGGTGTGTAAGCTGGTGGAGTAGGGGTACTTGCGGATGCCGCGGTTGGCAGAGTACTCGCCCATGGGGATATCGCTGGAGCGAGTGTGGTTGGCAGTCAGGCGGATGATGGTGGCAAAGATATCTCCCCATCCCTCGCCCATGCCGCCAGCCTCTCCGTAAGACAGGCAGTTGGAGTTGGCCGGACCGCCAGTCAGACGAATACTAATACCGTGGGTATATTCGTGGACGACAATGCCTTGCTCAAGGTCGCCGTCGCGGTAGGGGCGCGTGATATCCCACACGTACATGCGCATCTTGGGGTGGCGGCCATCAGGCGGCGTAGCAAAGTTGGCGTTGTTAAAGCCGCTACCGTCCTGAGCATTGGCAATGACGGCGTCGCGGCCCTTGCCCTTGCCGCTAAAGTTCTCGTCCTGGAAGTTGCCGGCCTGCTCGTCGAATCCATAGTGGTAGAACAGATCGTGCATAAAGTTGTTGGTGTAGAACAACTGCGTAATGGCAGCCTCCAGGTATGACGTGGGCTGCTTGTTCAGGTCTAGAGCATAGTCAAAGACGCGGTTAGCCGAGGTAGGACGGAAGTTGCTCTCCCAGCTACGACCGCCATCCGGGTTGCTTTGAGCATAGACGTTGTTGCCGGCGGTCTGGTTACCATGCGCCCAGCCCATGGGGCTGGCCAAGGCGTCAGCGGGGTTCTTCACTAGCACGCGCTCACCCAACGAAGGGTCGGGCACCTGCCATGGGTACACGCGGTAGGACTCATCGGCGTAGTTGTTGGCCCAGTCGACGAGCGAGTCAATCTTGCCAGTGCGGGCATTGATCTGGGCGTTCCACCAGTGGTCTTCTTGCTCGACGGTCAGATCCCAAGTCTCGACCAGCGAGCCATCGTCCAGCTTCACCAGTGCCGCCTGTACCTCTACTTTGCCGTCCACAGCGAATCCACGAGGCAGGCCAGTCAGCTCTAGCCCTGGCTCGCCATCCAAGTTGGTCGCAGCAGCTAACTGCACATTATCTAGCTGATGAGGCAACAAGTCGCTCTTGATATGGTGGGCCAGACGCTGCAGCGCATCCTTGGCACCAATATACGCTGGGCGTATAAACCTGCGCTTGTCGTGCACCAGGCGCTTGCCCTTGTCCTCTATCTTCTCGTCATGGCCGACTACCATGCGCACAGCGTCGATGACCAGCCCGCCGCCCAAAAAGTCTGCCACAGCCTCGCCAATGTGCAGGCGCCCAACAGCATCTTTGACAGCCTCGAAGCCCTCGGTAACTTCATTGACCAAGGAGTCAAAGGCAGCGCTTGCCATGTGATGCGCCGCCTCCCACGAGTCCTTGACCGGGCCAGAGGGCTTGTGCGCTGACGGTGCCGAGGCAGGAGACGAATTTTTGTCAGCAAACGAGTTGCCCGACGAAATGACGCGGCCGTGGCGGTCAATGTTGACGTTGGCGTTTCCGTTGACTACCTCGAGACCATTGACTACTTGCCTAAAGTATACGTGGGTCACGCCGTTGTGATCGCTGCGGTACACCGATTTGAGCTTCATGCTTTCTTCGGCAATTCCATGCTGCTTGCCCAAGTACGCCACAGCAACTGCCACGTCAGCATCAAGCCCGCTGTCCGCTGGCTTTAGATGGCTGGCCCTCAGATGGCGCTTGCCATGGGCCGGTGCTTGCACGGCTACTGGCGTCTTATAGACCGTGTGGTGCGCCTTGCCGCGCACCGAAGGCCCGAACGGCTTTACCGACTTGCGGTGGTTGTGGTGGTACCCGTGAAAGCTGTTCTGCGACGCAGTTGCTGCCGCAGCACTGGTGGCTGCCAGCAGAAGGCCGAGGAGTAGGACTGACTTGACCATCTCTTACTAAAGCAGTATCAGAGTTTAAAAAACGGTCTAAATGGACGATGCCTATCGCTCTATCAAACTCTGTCGGTAGTAGTACAACAACAAGGAATAAAAATAAGAATACAACAGGAAGAAAAAAAAAGTGCTTGAGGTTGAAAAATAAAATAAAAGGAGTGAATTTGAAAGTAAATTTGCGTTTTGCTGGGAAAGAGAGAAAAGAAAGGTGGAATATAAGGGATTCGACACTCTTGCTGTTTGCTAAGCTACTGCCTCATTCTCGGCCCGCGCACCCCGTGCCGAGAGACACCTGGCACTTGTGAGTGCGGGCCACAAAGGAGAAAGGTAAATGCGTGACGTTCTCGGATTCACGTGTACAATCCGCTCTTGCAAATCACCAGCGGAAAGCACGCCTTCTTTGAGCGAAAGGGATTGCGTGTCACAAGATCTGGGCTCAGCACGATTGGTATCACTGCGAATTTATCAACTATATGCGCAGGCATAATTAACGGAACTGTCACACGGACTCTCCTGCTTGGTGATCTGAAGTGCACGTGATTCGCTGGACCTGCTATTTATGCAAGACCCATTGTCACGGGCGGCTCCTCTCACCGAGCCGATTCAACAAAGCATGTGACTCCCGAGCTGGGTACTGACTATCAGGTTATTGTCCTGCAACGCTTTGATCAACCTTCTTTCGTGAGTGGCAGATGCTGCCACTTGCAGTGCAGGCAAGTGAGTGTTGATGACTAGGGGTGACTTGCACACCAGGCTTTTAATCCATTGAAATACAATACCGCCTAAATACCCACTTGCTGTATTGTATTTCAATGGCAGACAGGAAGGGGCCAATTGTAGCAATAGGATGGAGGGGGAAGTAGGACATAATACACAATTGTGCGCTAATACTTCAGGAATGCCTTCTCATAATACAATAGAAAAAGTGGCTTGATGGTTAGTTCTGTGCATATCCGGCGCGTGCACATATCGAAAAAAAGTATACAATACTTTATCAATTGCTTTTCTCTTTATTCTACCTCCCAGTGCCTATAAAAGGGCGGCACTTCTTCTTGGCTACAATCTACACCAGACCAGCAACACAGCAACCAGCATTCTCTATCTTCCCCCTTCTTTACGAAACGCTCTTTAACGATTACCGATCATGTTTGACAAGGTTCGCGGTTTCTTTGACAAGTTCGCCTCCATTTCGCTTGACCCACCCAGCGAGCAGCAGATTGACAACTTGCTCAGCTTGTAGGCTACGACAGAGCCCCCATTCTATTGACTAGACGTGGCACACATTTGCAGACTTGGCCTTTAAGCTTTCTCTACACTTTCTTTTTTCTGCATCAGCAAATGCACACACATTCTTTACACCAAAATATAATCATGTACACATAAGGCTTGGTAGTAGAGAGCAATTTACCAAATCGTATGATTAGACAGGTATTAGGCAATGTAAATCCTTTTTTTTGTAAACGAGTGTTGTGGAAAGAAAGATGCAATGCTGCATCTGAACACTTCAAAAAACAAGGGCCTTTGTTGTTGCCCATCCGCTTTCGCTCAATACGGGTACGCAAGTCGGATTAGCCCAGACGATGATCCCTCTTTCTGTTTTTATATACTGGTCAAAACACGCACAAGATCTCTTCCGGAATTAGTCTTGGCAGATACAGAATGGGAAAGCAGTACTGACATCAGGGCGCAGCACCCCTGTTCGCAACAGATGCTGTC